>PVHX01009287.1:7199-46854 GCA_004024805.1 Geosciurus inauris | reverse complement strand
TTGAAAGGGTACACACAATACACTTTCAATTCCTTGGATGCAGAGTGCTTGCTTAGTCCCTCAGGTTGCATAACTGTAAGCAATTTTGGGCTTCTGAAAATGCCAATTCCCCTTTTCTTCATTTATAGATTCTAGAGTAAAAAAAAAAAATCTAGCTGGCTACATACAAGCATTTAAGTCTTGACTTTAAATAGAGGGAGATTGTAAAAAAGTGTCAATTATATTTTAGAAATATGAAGCTGATTAACATACACATTCCTTAAGCAAACTTCTGCTGAACATCTACTACTGCATCTCTGCAGTAAGGCCTTTCTTTCATTGATTACTGAAATCACTGACTTGGTTTCCTTTGTTTATGTAGGGGGAAGAAAGAAAAGCGGGAGGAAAAACAGTTAATTGTGGTTCAAGTATGATTGTTATCAATTAGTTCTAAAAAGACAATATCACCTATAAAAAGTAACTCATTGTAGGGAGGAAGGGGGCCTTTCAGGCAAGCCTAAAGATCTGCTCAAATATGTAATTTTTCTTTTAAAATACTATGCAATTTATATTTTGTCTATGTTAAATTTTTCATGACGCCCAATGACATCTATGTATAATACAATTTTGTATTGTTTGCTTTATAGTTTCCATACATGTACATACGCAGACACACATAAAATTGGAATTCACTACACACACACACACACACACACACACACACACGCACGCGCGCGCGCACACACACATAAAACACACTATTTAAAGCGGGAATTCTAAAGCTTTGTTATATGGAATCTTTCCGTATCCAGAACTTCCAATCCGCTGGACACAAAAGCGCGTGCCATGACAAAGACCTCCAAACACAAACGTACAAAGACACGCATTTTTAAACGCCCCTAAAGCCAACTTCACAGCTGGCACTTGTGGCACACTGAGGCCACTGCTGAGGCAGCTGTCACAGGCCAATCTCACACACACCCTGGAGTGTCCGGCGTTCCACCTAAGAAAGACAAGCTGATGATCAGTGTACAAATCCCCCACTGAATAAAAGGAAAGCTCTAAATCCCCGCCGTAGAAAGCACAATGCCTGCACCACCCATAAAACTCCCTTAAAAAGTGAAGGGCTGAAGATTTAAAGGCTATTAATTACAAGCTAATAGCAATATGGTATAAAGAGGGGTTTTATTGGGGCAGACACGAGAAATGAGCCACACCACTCAATCACCACCGTAGTCTCGTCAGCTAGGTAGCAGCTCCGGGCTTTACAGGTCCTGGAAAAAGGGGAGAAAAGGGCGAGGAGGAAACGCAGATCCTGCAGCACCTCCCTCCCAGGGCAGCGCAGCCGGACTGCCGCAAACTCCGTTCCCCAGGCCTCCTCCCACCCTTTCCTGGCCTCGGCCTCCCAGCTCTGGCTCGGCGGTCCTCGGCTCTCCTACCTTCGCTTTGCCAGCTGCCAGTTTCCTCTGTCTCTCCTCGTCCTCCATGGCCTCTGCGGGGTAGGCAGGGAAAGAACAGGGAGGGGGTCGGGGATAGAAAGGGAAGGTTGGTTCAGACCGAGGTGGGACCGCAAGCTCCGCGAGCCGGGCAGCAGGGCCAGGCCCGGTGCTGCCCGCCCGGAGCGGAACCAGTCTCTACTATCACTGGTGAGTCGCTCTCGTCCGCACGAGTAAAGCCGTCACCGTCGCCATCTTCGTCTCCACGTAAACACACGGCGGGGCGGGAGTCAAGGGACGTCACTCCGCGCAGCCGCTGCGAACGCCGCGTTGCTGGGCAGGTGCGCCCGCGGCCCCGCCCCGCCGCCCTCGCGGGGCCGAGCGTTCTGCCCCGGGTTCGCGGAGCCGAGGTGTGGCAAGGACCGGCGGTGCCAGGGGGCTCCTGCCTGCTGGACGCCCACCCACCGTCCAGGGGATTCAGTGCTTCCAGAACATTTGGTTTTTTCCAAATTACACAAATAAACAGATGCTTCATGGGGAAATTGGTGTACGCTTCTGGAAAAGCCCCATGGGAAAGATGGGAGGGAGAAAGCCTCCGGACACCAGTCGTCTACCTAGATTGACTCCTCCTGGCCTCAAAGGCCTGGGAAACAGCTCGCGTTACTCCGTTAGCCTGAGAGCCCGCCCTCTTCCCCACACTGGTTCCCGCCCAATTTCGGGTTCATCTTTCAAGGCCCACCCCAAGCGCCGCCTCCAGATAGCTCTGATTTCTTTGTTCTTTGCAGGATGTCTGGGACACATCCAGTCAAAATTTACTCCCCTCCCACGCCTCTTTGGGGCGTCCGTTCAGCAATGGTGTTCTAAAAGAAGCCTGAACTTGGAAACATAGGCGAGAAACAAAGCCGATCTATATTAACTTTCTAGCTTTAATGACTTAAAACAAGTTACCTATCCTGTCTGACCTTACCTGAAATTTTTGGAAGGGTTGTTAGTGTTCTTGACTGCCCCTGGTATACTAAAACATGACTTAATCTCAGTTTTTTTGTTTTGTTTTGTTTTGTTTTGTTTACTCTCCTTGTAGTTTCTTCATTTAGTCTGCGTATTCTTAAATAATACTCCAGGACTCCCAGCTGAGACTAGGCCTGCGTTTTGCCCATCTTGACATTATTACTGAAACGATGAGCATACTGCTTTGCACTCAAAACACTTGTTGGCTGGAATTGAACCGTGTTTATAAATTGAGCATTACTCTTCACCTGATCTCTTAATCTTTCCTTTTTTCTCTGCACTCTCCAACCTTCAAATTCATTCCTAGGGTGAACTACATATTGCATTGTCTCAGGTTTTTCCTTTTTTTTGAACCATGAATTTAATCATAGAAATAGTGTGAAGTGAAATTTGGGTTTAAAAAATAAAAGAGAATTTAAAGACCTTAAGTCTATCATAAACTGAGCTAGTCTGCAATAGTCCTAATTTTTAAAATTTATAAATTTTAAGATTTTGTTTTCTCAAGCTCCACATTGCATACATAGTTGTGCCAACTTGTAACACCCAAGTGTATATTGCCCTGTTATCTCAACCTGAATTGAGAATTGGATGAGATAGACAATTTATCATAGGGAACAATTGAGACAATAAAGTGATTTACTTGGTTATGTTTCAAACTGAGTGCAGAGGTTTAAATATTACCCAGACTAAAGGATTATGTTTGTAGATTCTGATTGATTAGGAAGAGAAAGCCCCCAGGATATTTGATAGATATTCCTTTTTGTTAGTGGATACTGCTTTCTCAGTGATTGGGGAGGTCAACTATTTATACTAGAGTGTGCTGAAAATATTCAAGAACACCTGCTAAAACAACAAGTTTATTTCAGTGTTTCCGTTCACTGATAGCAATCAACCATATACATTGTTTTGCATGTAATGGGTGCTCAATAAATGTTGAAAGTTGTGTGTTGACTTCTATTAAAAGAGCAAGCATGTGACATCAGTGCTCTAAGTCTTACTTTTAACATCTGTTCATTCATGCCATGTTATGCCATTTGCACGTGTCATGTCACGTCGTTCATTCTCTCAAGTCATTCCTTAGGAATATGATATTTCAGCAAGGACTTGGCAAAAATGAATGAGCCCTGGAGATAATTGAGGGAAGAGCAAATTCAAAGGCCGTCAAGCTAGAATATGACTGATGTATTAAAGGAAAAGCAAGAGGCAAGGGTGGCTAGAGTGGAGTGAGCAAGAGGAAAAGAGTAGAGCAGAGAGGAAACAGGGCCAGATCCGATATAATTCTGGAGGTCATTGTAAGTGGCTTTTACTGAGTGAGATCAGGAGCCATTGGAGAATTCTTAGCAGATAAGTGACATGATCTGGCTTTTGTTATTAAAGGACATCTGGCTACTATTAGGAGAAAGACTCTGAGAGATCTGTTTGGTTGTTATTACAATAGTTTAGACAAGAGATAATGGGAGTTTGCATAGTATAGTAGTAGTAGAGGCAATGATGTGGGATCAGATTCTGAGTATATTCTGAATGTAGAACTAACAGTGCCATAGAAGTTGTAGATTGAATGTGAGGTTTGAGAAAAGTAGCGTCAAGGTTGACTGGTGTTTTTGATCTGAGCCACTAAAGTGATGTAGTTGCCAGGAACTCAGAGGAGGGCAAATTTGAAGATCAAGAATTGAGTTTTGATATGCTAGCTTAGACATAAAAATTAGATATCCAAGAAGTGATGTTATCCTTAGATATCTGAGTTTGAAATTGAGGATGTACATGAGGCATAGTCTCCCTTCTGTGTGTTCAAGTGTTCTACTTATCATGTATTTTTAACTTTTTAAAAATGCCCTGGGTTGGGGTTAAAAACCAACCCCCAACTGGATCCCAACACTGATCTGCAGCCCAGGGGCTCTAGGAGGTCAGGTGTTCCCTTGTCTAAATCCCTTCTCAGCACTGACAGTGAGTTGATTCTCTTTTTACAATTAAAAAAAAAAGCGCAAAACTGAGTAATATTGCATGAGAGTATCAGAAACTGCCTAAGTGGAAACACTATTTACATTTAAAACTTGGCTGCAGGCTGCACCAGTACACGTACAGCACAGTGCAATGCACACTTACCAACCCACGGAGACAACTTCTGGCACCAAGGACCACAGAGTCCCACTTTGACCATGGGAGAGGAGAAAGTGAGAGTGAGAAGGCTTCTGGGTCACTTCTGGTTCATGAGCTGACTGGACAGCCAGTCCAGTCCTTCATAGAGCCCATCTGGTTGGTAGCATAGGTGGCCCAAATGTACCACCAAATTCTGGGTAATGAGTGCAGGCCAAGCCTGCCTGTGACTTCGGCTGCACCCATGGCACTGGGGAGGTGTTTGTTGGCAAACTCCAGCAGGATGTCATAGCCTACCTGATCTTCGGCCAGCACTGTCATGAGCTACTACGGGCCTTGTTCACATGCTGTCATTGCTGTCTATCACAAAGATCAAGCCTTAGGTGTTCTGGAAGTAGTGATGCGGTAGCAAGAGGGTCTGGCTGTCCTCCTATGTCCCTCAGGTTAAGCTGGTGTTCTAGTATTCGTTGGTCTTCACTTGGAAACCTAGGTGGGAATCGTGGTCGCGATTTCATCAAGCTTCAGTTGGTACATAATCGTCATCTTCCCTCCAGCATTCAGGCCCACCATAAGGATGCACATTTCTTTTTTACCAAAAGGCCCTTGAAGAGATTTTCAAAGATAGTCCCCATACTCGCGGGCTGTTGGAAGTTACACTGGCTGGTGACCAGTGGCAGCTGCTCTGGGCCAGGTGTTGGTTTTGTCCCAAACCATGTTTAAAATATTACCTTTAGTTGAGTCTTATTCCATCAAATATATCAATAACTTTTTGCAGCTGGGAGTGGTGGCTCACACCTTTAATTCCAGTGGCTTAGAGGTTTGTAGATCAGAGTAATTACTCAGTTCCTTAACCATTTTGTCTACCTTCATGGCTTTGTTTCCCCTTAGAAGATTTTTCCAGGTACCATTTCCACTGAACATTTCAACCATCAATTGCAATGCAAACAGCCTCACACTATGCCCAACATCTTCTCTGCAGTGGCAATGCATCCAGCTCTCTCTATTTCAGTCAATGACCTTCCAATCTCCTCAACTTCACATGTTGTGTTTCTTTCTACCTCATCCATCATAGCTTATGGTATATCCATCCATCGTAGGTACTATGTCCCATTGTGCTTTCTTTCCCAGTGTTTCTTGACTCTTTCCTAGATTGTCCTTTTCCACTGCAATCATAATAAACCAGACCCTTATTATCTCATATTTTGAAAATAATCACAAGAATCCAAGCTAGGATATCTGCTTTAATCTTCCCCATTGCATTTCAGTCCTCATGACTCTGTCACATTAGCTTTCTAAAACACAAATTTTGCTAAATTCTTCCATTATGTCCTGCTGCCCATAAAATGAACCTTCTAGATGTCATTCATGTGTCCCAGTTTAACTATGTAATGCTAACTCCAATTCCTCCCATTCATCAACTTCCTATTCTAGTCATGTAGATACTTGCTGCACATTAATAACATTTCACACAATGCCAGAGATCCACATACAATATCACAATTTTCACAAGACAATGATTTATGGCACATACAATTAAACTGCTTTTGTAAATGTGACTGCTGTTCTTTATAACTAAGGCTAAACGGAAGAAAAAAAATGAGACATTAAATGCTAACACCAACCATGGTGATTTTTACTAATTAATAGCAGTGAAAGATATAAACAAAGAAAACAGAAGGGAGCATAGTGGCACATCTTCCACATTTTATAGAATAAGAAACTGAAAGCTTGAGAAGTTCAGTGACTTGCCACCTTCCATAATTGGGCAGTGGGAGTCCTAGCAAGTCGTACTTCTAAACCATCTGACTTGAGTCTGACTCCATTTTGCCAAATTGCATCTCCAAACAAATAAGTAGTAAACTTTTAAAAGAATACATTCATGCTTTCAGAATGTGTTAAATACAACTTAGGACAAAGGTGTTAGCTGTTTAGTTTTCAAATGGTAACCCTATTGAAATAACTTAATGAAACTAATACTCCTTCAAAGCGGCCAAGAATTGAATAAAATGTTATAGAAATTTACAGTGTTACTATTTAAAAGGATGTAATTATAAGCCTATAATTTAAGACACTACAATTGATTAGTGAATAATATAATATATACACAGTAATTTCAGATCTTCAAAGACTTTCATACCACTAAGCAGTCCCAGAATATAAACAAAATGAGTTCCCAAAAAGTTATCTCAAAGGCCTATACCATTTTTTTATATTCAAGATACATTTAGTTTAAATATGAAAGAAAACTTCAAGTTGTTAGTCTTTAAGTGTTTCTCTTATTTCAGCCAAGAGTCTGTGAAATGTTAAAAACCCACTGATTTTTGTGGTGTTCTTCTCAGGGAAATTCTGAAGGTGCTATGGCTTCTGCTGGTTTTGAGTGAAACCAACCTTATTTATCATGGGCTACAAATGTTTGTAGCACTGTAAAGATTGGACACAAGGAAGACTAACCTCCTGTGAGTTAGAGTAGGGTAACATTTAAAACAATTTTAGCACTCCATTTTGAATAGCACACATGGGCCTAATCATATTCTTTCCTTCTTGGGAAATAAGAGGTCTTGTGAACTAAGAGAATTCAGGTCATTAGAGTTTAGGCATGATTCCAGTTTTCCACAAGGCCTTCCCTGCTATACTCCTCAATCTTCAAAGTGCCTGGAGTAACTCTATAACTAAGAAGATAACATGCTGGGGCACCTTACATCCCACTATGTGCTTATACAAAACCTCCATTTCCAAAGGTGATCTGGGTATAATTTTTCTTTGTATGTTTCAGGAGCCTAAGAAACAGATCTTACATAGGCTGTATACCATTTTTTTAAATGGGTAAAATAATATAAAATATTTGAACTTTTTCTATATCCCCCAAATTGATTAATTTGTATTTCCTGCATTTTTCTTCTAAGAAACTAAAGATTGAAATTCACTATTGTAAGGGTATATAATTCTTTTTTGTTTCCAAAAAACAATAACAAGAAATTAAATCAAAATGGAAACAAAAAATAATCCCTAAAAAAGGAAAAATGAAATGAATGAACCCCATTGTATACCAGTGTAGTAGCATAACCACACTGTGGAAAGATAAATGCAGAAGAAATGATAGAAATTAAAAAATAATCATTTTGCAAACCCCCTAGAATAATGGATCTGGACAACAGTTATCAATGGGTGTCAAAACCATTAGTTGTAAGACTAACAGGAAACTTGGTAATGAAAGGGTAAGGCTATACCACCTGAACCTACTGATCAAACCCATCATCAGAGTGGAATAACCAGACAATGCCTCGTGTGATGCAACAAAGAGATGGTTGACTGGTGTGGTGGTGCATACCTGTGATCCCAGCAGTTCAGGAGGCTGAGGCAGGAGGATTGTGAGTTCAAGGCTAGTCTCAGCAAATTAGCGAGGTCCTAGGCACCTTAGTGAGACCCTGCCTCAAAATAAAAAAGTAAAAAGGGCTGTGAACTTAGCTCAGTGGTAAAGCATTCTTGAGTTCAATTCTGAGAGAGAGAGAGAGAGAGAGAATGCACATTGTCATCTAATTAAGCCTCTATATCCAAATGCCATTATATAGGGAATCTAAGCAATAAAAGAATAAGTTAAAGGACACCATAAGACAGCAATCATCCAAATCCAGAACATGAGATATTTTGTGTAACTAGCTCTATGTTAAGGAATTATTGTTAATTTTCTTAGGTGAAGCAGATATGAAAAACAGAAGTATACTTATTGGAGAAAAACTAAGAAAGGCAGTATTCATAGGATAGATTTTCGTTTAAATCAAAATACATTTATTATTTTGACTGTTAGAGGAATCACCATTGAATACTTCTAGTTCCCAACTCTTGTATATAAAAATAGTATTTTTTTAGCATGGTATTTGTTGGTTGGAAAGCCAACAAGCATTTATTTGATTTTCACTTTATTTATAAAAAGTTTCCTGATTTGAATATTTCTCCAAAAGCCAGTAATATAAAATATACAACTTATTCGTATAAATGTATCTTTAAGATGTTGTACCACATGTATTGTTATAAGTAACAACTTCACAAAATTTGTTCTTGTTTCTGGTATGTTTTGCATTATTAAACAATAGGGAATGTGAGTTTGCATATCAATGAAATTCAATCATGTAACACTGACCAAGGGATTGATTTTAAAAAATACCTTAAGCATGATGACATAAAATTAGAAATGGATCACACACTGTTGTTGCTATACTTTTTCATGATTACTTTTCTTTTTATTACCTCTTCAGTTATTGAAGAACACAAATTGGTGCTCAATAAATTTCTTGTGACAATTTCCATTCTGTATATTTTAATTTCCAAATTATTATAGCAATCACTGCAGTCCCTGGGAACTAGAGATAAAAACACAAAGTAGTGGACACAATGAATTCACGGTTTTGGTCTCTTTAATTTCATGTTTCATCTTTGATAACTGATGAAAGTTATATATATGTACAATGTGAGCTAAACAGAAGAATTAATAAATATAGACTTTAGCAGAACAACTGAATCATAGCTATAGTTTAGATTTGGAATGTCTGCTAAAGGCTCCTATGTGTGATTCCAGTGTGGGAGAACCTTTAAGAGGTGGGCCCTACTGGGAGGTCTTTAGATCATTGAATGGCTTGTTCTTCAAGGGGATATTGTTATTCTGGCCTCTTCTTCTTCCTCTCTTTCATTCCTGTCTCTGAGGTGAACAGGCTTCTCCTACCACATGCTCCTGCCATGACATATTGCCTTGCAATAGTCTCAAAGCAACGGGGCCAATCAAGCATGGACTAAAAGCTCCAAAAGTGTGAGCCAAAATACCTCCCCAACATACACACCTCTCCCTTTCTGTTTTCTCCTTAGCAGACACTGTCTCTCTCCTTGCCCAAGCTGGTCTCCAACTCCTGGGCTCCTGGCCTTGACTAATATTCCTTCTTCAGCCTCCCAAACAGCTGAGACTACAGACGCACACCAATGCTTCTGACCCTTTCTTCTTTTTAAGTTGATTATTGCAAGTATTTTGTTATTAGTGACAGAAAGCTGGCTAACATAATCATCTAGCTAACAGCTTCAATTTTCTGCCTTCCTTCTTCCCCCAAAAAACTATACCTTGAGAATCTCCCACATATTCTGTAATACAACCCCTATCTTTTGCTTCCTCCAGCATTCTCTTTTATCTCTTAAATCTTTCTAAATCCTTTAGCACTCACAAGCATAATCAGCAAAATCCTGAATATCTCAATCCTTTTATCTCTTCTTTCCATTTACTTCTTGATCTGCTAAAACTTGACTCTCCTCTAGAAAATCACTTTCCCCATAGTTCTCTAACATGGGAGCTATTGCTCCCTAAAACGCTTTATGTTACTGGAGGTAGAGGTGGATTAAGTGTCCTCTTGTCCTTTTCTGTGTTTCAGACCATAAGCTCATCTAAAGTTCATGTCATTAGATGTACCACCTCAAACCCTCATTTCTTGAAGATTTTAGACCTGTCCTCATTGACTCTCTCTACTGTACTTCCTGTCATAATTCCTGGCAATTTCAGTATTCGTGTAGCAATCCTTCCAGTACCCTGACCTCTCAGTTACCTGATCTTCTATTTTCCATTGATCTTGTTCGCCACTCCCGCTATTATCCATTTATAGCCGTTTACATTGCAGACTGTCATTACTAACACCTGCACCTATTCCTTAATAATCTCAATTAAAAGTATCCCACTCTCTAATATACCTTCTTATTTTTTTTCAGCTGATTTCCTTAGGGACTCCAATTCTCAATCATTCTTTCCATCACAATGTTTAACCCATTAACCTCAATATCTTCACACACCCTGTCATTTTCTACTTCCTGGCTTATACAGCTTAGTTTTTTTATTAAAGGAATTCTTTTAAAAAAAATTTTTTTATTAGTTGTTGGTGAATCTTTATTTTATTTATTTGTATGTAGTGCTGAGAATTGAACCCAGTGCCTCACACATGCTAGGCAAGCACTCTACCACTGAGCCACAACCCCGGCCCACAGCTTAGATTTATGGCCTGTCATTAGAATAACATCTTGCATATACCCTAACTCCTTCAGTCCTACCTATCTCCCTTCCTAATCTTGAATAAAATTTATGTTAGCAGTTGAACCTGGCTGAAAACAAAACACTCAATTATGCTACCCAGTCTTACTTTAAATTTACTACATTTTCATAATTATTTTGTTTTTGTTGACTCTATTCATATCTTATCTCTCCTTACTTCCAATTCCATTTACAATATCCTCACTCTCAGATAATAATTTTTATTCTTAATTGCTTAGAAAATAAATACAACTGTAAAAATAAAATGTTGACATTCTCCCTCCACCATACCAGTTGACATACCTGCACATGTACTCATATTGCACAAGTTCCTTTCCTCTAACAGTGATTACCTCACTCCTACTTAAGGTAAATCTTTCCATTGGTTCCCTTTTCCTCTTTCTACTCTAGGGTATTGTTTCAGTAATTATCCCCTTTCACCTGCAATTGACTCTTAACTGAATCATATTAGCCGGGCGTGGTGGCACACACCTGTAATCCCAGCACTTTGGGAGTCTGAGACAGGAGATTTGCGAGTTCAAAGCCAGCCTCAGCAACAGCAAGGCACAAAGCAACTCAGTGAGACCCTGTCTCTAAATAGAACACAAAATAGGGCTGGGGATGTGGCTCAGTGGTCAAGCACCCCTGAGTTCAAACTCCAGTACCAAAAAAACAAAAAACTCCTATCTTAAAAAACAAAAAAATCTCTATTGACTTTTTATGCCATTTAACTACCCCACAATTTCTGTACTTACTTTTTGTAGTAAAACACATCATATTCATGGTCTCCACCTTCTCTACTCTGACTCACTTAAAGCAGGGTTTTTTGTTTCTGGTTTTGTTTTTGGTATTGAAGATTGAACTCAAAGGCACTTAACCACTGAGCCACATCCCCAGCCCTTTTTATATTTGATTTAGAGACAGGGTCCCACTGAGTTGCTTAGGACCTTGCTAAGTTGCTGAGGCTGGCTTTGAACTCACCATCCTCCTGCCTCAGACTCTGGAGCTGCTAGGATCACATGCATGTGCCATCATGCCTGGCTTGAGGCAGGTTTGACCTTTACCATTCTACCCAACCTGTTTTTGTCAAGGTCAACTGTTGCCAACATTTTGCCAAATCCAATGCTAAACATTGATTCTTTCTTATTTTCCTCACCTTTTCATGTTGCAGGGTCTAAAATCAATCCTCAGATATTTTCTCCATCTCCATTCACTACCTTAGTTATCTCATCTAGTGTCATTGCTTAAAATACCACTTATGTGCTTTCGATTTATATCTCCAGTTTGTGTCTTTCCACTGAACTCCATATTCATTATCTAATTACTTATTAGACAATTCTATTCGAGTAATAAACATAAATGTAACGTTTTCTCTAAAACCAAACTTTGTTTTTTTTCTCCCTAAACCTGTTCTTCCCTATCCAGTGTGAGTGGTGGTCCTACTTTAGGAGTTCCTCAACAGTAATCTTAAAGTTATCCTTGTCTCTCTCTTTTGTAACTGATATTCAGTCCAATAATAAACTGTGTTCAAATATATTCCCTGTTCCAAGCCACCATTGTCTCTTACCTTGATTTTTGCTAAGGTTTTAAATAATATCCCTGCTTCCACCCTGTCGCTCACTTCATAGTATATTCGCCACACAATAGCCAGACAGATCCTCATAAAACGTAAGTCATGTCATGTCATTCTTGTACTCCAAACCTTTTTATGGAATTTATATCACTTAGAGTAAAACCCAAAAGCCTTATAAGGCCCTCTGGCCTTTAATTTAATGTGATTTAGCCACACTGGCCTTCTTGGTCTTTATTCAAAAAGCCAAGCATGTTTCTATCTTATGGTCTTTGCATTTACTATTCCCACTGACTGGATTGTTCTTTCTCCAGATAGCCATTCCCAACATGATCCATACCCTCTTATGATAGGAACTAGAAATGCAAATACTTGCCTAATCTCCTTTGCAGCAAGGATTGGCCATGTGATCATATATGATCGTGAGATGCAAACAGACATTTCCTATCTGGCAAGTATCTAGGAAAGCTTTGGGTACCCTGATAAAAAGGAACAGATAATGAAATACTACTCAGCAATAAAAAGGTACAATCTATTGATACACATGAATTAATATAATCAAAATTATTTTTTAAGTGAAAAATCCAGACAAGTGTACATACTGTATGATTTCATGTTTATGTAATTTAAGAATAAGACAATTAGAACTACAGCTGTTTCTGCAATGGTGAGGGAGCTGTCTCAAAAGGAGCACAGGGAACTTTCAGCAGTAAGGAAATATTTTTATGTTGATTTGTGTGATGCTTGACATATTTAAGATATAAATACTTTGTGCCTAATAATTTACATATTTAAGATGTAAACACTTTGTGCCTAATTGAGGATAAAGTAGGCCCAAATCTTCATCATGTCAGATTAGGCCCCGACTTCCTTAACAAGACTCCTAAAGCTCAAGAAATAAGGGCTGGGATTGTAGCTCAGCGGTAGAGCGCTTGCCTTGCACGCGTGAGGCCCTGGGTTCAATCCCCAGCACCACATACAAAGCAATAAAAAAATAAAGACATTGTGTCCATCATCAACTAAAAAAAAATATATTTAAAAAAAAAGAAATAAAAGAAAGAATCAATAAATGGCATGGATTCAAACTAAAAAACTGCTTCTCAGCAAAAGAAACCATCAATGAGGGGAACAGAGGGCCTACATTCTGGGAACAAATTTTTGCCACATGCATGTCAGATAGAGCACTGATCTCCAGGATATATAAAGAACTCAAAGAACTTAACACCAAACCCCCCCCAAAAACAAAAACAAAAAAAACCTCAATCAATAAATGGGCCAAGGAGCTGAACAAAAACTTCTCAGAAGAAGATATACGAGGGCTGGGGTTATGGCACAGTGGTAGCGTGCTCACCTAGCACGCATGAGGCACTGGGTTCGATCCTCAGCACCACATAAAAATAAATATATTCTGTCCACCTACAACTAAAAAATAAATATTTTAAAAAAAAGAAGATATACGATCAATCAAAAAATATATGAAAAAATGTTCAACATCTCTAGCCATTAGAGAAATGCAAATCAAAACTACTCTAAAATTTCATCTCATGCCAGTCAGAATGGCAATTATCAAGAATACAAACAACAACAAGTGTTGGCAAGGATGTGGAGGAAAAGGCACAGTCATACATTGCTGGTGGACCTGCAAATTGGTGCGACTAATCTGGAAAGCTGTATGGAAATTCCTTAGAAAACTTGGAATGGAACAACCACATAGCCATCCTACTCCTTGGTCTATACCCAAAGGACTTAAAAACAGCATATTACAGTAATGCAGCCACTTCAATGTTTATAGCAGCACAATTCACAATAGCTAAACTGTGGAAGCAACCTAGATGCCCTTCAATAGATAAATGGATAAAGAAATTGTAGTATATATATACAATGGAATATTACTCAGCAATAAAAGAGAATAAAATTATGGCATTTGCAGGTAAATGGATGGAGTTGGAGAACATCATGCCAAGTGAAGTAAGCCAATCCCCAAAAACCCAAGATTCTCTCTGATAAGTGGATGGTGATCCATAATGTGGGAGGGGGCATGAGAAGAATGGAAAAACATTGGTCAAAGGGGAGAGGAGGGAAGAGATGGGACATAGGGGCAGGAAAGATGGTGGAATGTGATGGACAACAATGCCCTAGGTTCATGTATGACTGTACATATGGTGTAACTCTACATTGTGTACAACCAGAGAAATGAAAGTTGTGCTCCATCTGTGTACAATGAATCAAAATGAATTCTGTTGTCATGTACTCCTAATTAGAATAAAAACTATATATTAAAAAAAAGTTGGGTTGGGGTTGTGGCTCAGTGGTAAAGTGCTTGCCTCACATGTGTGAGGCACTGGGTTAGATCCTCAGCACCATATAAAATAAATAAATGAAGGTATTGTGTCCATCTACAACTAAAAAAAATTTTTTTAAAAAGTTAAAGAAAGATGTAAATATATGTAAATTGTACAATTAAAAAAATTCTAAAAGAAAACAATGAAAAAGACACAGAGGTGGTTCTGTGCCCTTCAACCACCCCCTTTTTCCAGGACATGATTCCTGGAGTTGCCAGAGTCATTTGTGTCTAAGCAGAAAGACCAAGAAAATTGCAGAGACATTTGCTGTAACCTTGCTAAGTAACTGAACCACTGCCCACCTCCAGACTTCTTGTTATGTCAGAGAAATAAATTCTTATTTATTTTAGTTACCATAGTTGGGTTAATCAAGGTAATGAAAATATATATTTTACTCCAAAAAATGAGACTAGAGATTTAAAGGTTTAATACTAATGTGATTTGTTCTCATTTCACATCTCACCCAGTGAGATTGTATAATGATTCAAAGTGGTTTATTATCCTAGAAGCATTGACATGAAAACACAGGCAGATTAAGGAAATTTACCTCATTATTGATTAAATATTAATAATGATAAATTAGAATGCACATTTATAAAACTTAGAAATTGGATTTAAAATAAACAAGAGGACAAAAAAGATGTTATATAACTTTTGCTTTACAAATTTGGTCCCTCACATGGAACAAAACTGCAGTTGCTAAAATAGAAATTATGCAGGCTGAAAAAGTTAAAATTATCTATCATAAAAATAATTGTAAGAACTAATATTTGTTGAATACTTTCCAATTACCTATCAATCATGCAATAAAAGCTTTATAGACATTATCTCAGCATATTCTTAACAACTCTATGAGGAATGTACTAACTCCATTTTGGCATGAGGAGTCTGAGTTGCAGAAAAGTTAAGCAACTTTATCAAGGTCATGGGGCAATAAAAGGTGAAAGCAGGCCTTAACATTGGGTTTGTCAGATATTGAAATCAAGAATCATGACTTTGTTTAGTATCTCTGTGATGCCACAGGACAATGCATCACAATTTTACTGTGTTAAAGCAATTCATTTTGTTTTGTTTTGTTTTTTGCCTAACAAATATATGAAAAAGATCTTGACAGTTTCTGACCCCATAGGGTCTTATACCTGGAAATCAGATCATGGATTTCCTTGTAAAAATTAAAAGACTGGGCTGGGGTTGTGGTTCAGTGGTAGAGCGCTTGCCTAGCATATGTGAGGCACTGGGATCAATTCTCAGCACCACATATAATTAAATGAATAAAATAAAGGTCCATCAACATCTAAAGAAAGTACAGTTATAAAAAATTAAAAGACTATCTTATTTTTAACTGAAAAAAGATACTGTGGCTAGTAATCATAGTTTGTGTAGTCCACATTGCATTGCTGTAGCTTGAAGTCCATAATCTATCCTCACTTTGACATTTAAAAGGTGGTAATACTTTGCATAAGAAATTAGAATGATATTTATTTATTGTATCTTAATAAAGCTGAAAAAGTATAGAATAATGATCAGTTATAAACTGTTAATAATTTCAAAATTTGAATTCTCAGAGAATTCAAAATATACTAATGTATAATATCTTCAAGTGAAATTTTCTACAGATAATTTAAAAAGTTTCAATTTTGTGTTGGTAAATTTTTTTAAGTATTCACTGCCTTTATTGCATAGGCCCATAATTTTTTTTTTTTACACAATATCTTTATTTATTTTTATGTGGTGCTGAGGATCGAACCCAGGGCCTCATGCATGCGAGGCAAGCGCTCTACCGCACAATCCCAGCCAGCTATTACTGTCTTTTAAAAATTATGGGCCTGGGGCTGGGATTGTGGCTCAGCGGTAGAGCGCTTGCCTCGCATGCGTGGGGCCCTGGGTTCGATCCTCAGCACCACATACAGAGCAATAAAATAAAGACATTGTGTCCATCTACAACTAAGAAAAAAAAATTAAAAAAAAAAGACAGTAATAGTGCAATTGCAAAATTAAAGCTAGTCAGTGAGATTCAATAACATTTCCTGCACATAAAAAATTCAGAGGCCTTTTGAGAAAACAGTGAGGTCATAGAAATGAATACTCAGTGGCTTAAAACATCTGGAAAATTCCCATTAAAATGTTTTAACAAAATCTAGTTTTTGGTCAGGTCATGAGGCTTCACTAGTATACTGTTAGAGTTTAGATATGATGTCCCCCACAAAATCTCATGTACGAGATAATGCAAGAAAGTTTAGAGGTGAAATGATTGGGTTGAGAGAGCCTTAACCTAATCAGTGGATTAATCTACTGATAGGCATTAACTTGGTAGTAACTGTTGGCAGATCCCTAGGGTGTGGCTAGAGGAGGCGGGTCACTGGGAGTGTGCCTTTGGGGTTTATTTTTTGTTCCTGGTGAGCGAAGCTCTTTGCTTCCAGTTTGCCATGTCCTGAGCTGCTTCCCTCTACCACACACTTTTGCCATTATGTACTAATTCACAGTAGGGCCAAAGCAGTGGAGTCGGCCATCTATTGACTGAGATTTCTGAAACTGTGAGCCAAATAGCTTTTCCTCCTCTAAAATTGTTCTCATTGTATCTTTTGGTCACAGCAATGAAAAAAATTGATTAAAACATGTACTAAACTCCTTACTTTATTCTCAAAAAATAGAAACAACACTTAAAATTTACTATTAATTTTCTGCAGGATAGAGAATGGGAAGAGCCAAGAATAGAACTGTTGTTCTATTGAATTTTTAATTTCATATGTAAGTCATATATATATATATATAATATATATATACACACATACAGAGATAAACAAAAGTAGGCACTAATTGCTAATTATCAACACAAAACATAGATGTATTTAAATGCTTAATTATTGAAAAAGTATTATTTCTTTGGTGATTTCCCAAGGTATAAAAGATAGTAATAATTACCCATGAGCCAAATAAGATAAATTTTTAAAAAGTGGGTTAAAGTATGACACCTTGTAGAGTTTCTCTTGCAGAGACAAGAAAATAGTAAAGAATGGTGGGGGATAATCTGCTATGGCAGGGCTGATTTAATACTCCTTCCTCTGGGTCAAACTGGGAAAGAGGAACCAAGAAAGTTATGGGAGCTAACATTCATTTTATGCTCTATAGCATGGGGTACTGTAAGTTTTATTTATATTATTTCAGTTAATCCTCACAATATCCTTGTAATATAGATATACTCGCAATTAAATCTCACAAATAAAGAAATGGAGACTGAGAGAGTTGACTTAATTTTTCCAGTATCACATGGATAAGAAGTGACAGAGATGGGATTCAAACCAAGATCTGAGTGACTAGCACTTGACTACAACTGTTCTAGGTGGGGGGAAAGGAATAAGTGAAGAAAACTGAACACTGAAGCACTTTGAAACTAATATCTCTCCTTCAAATTCCATCAATTGGACATTTGTACCTAAAATAGAACCAAACACAGCTGCTTGATAAATATTTGTGAATGAATGTTTTATAAAAGCTCTAAAAGAAAAGATGTGTGTGGGGAAACAGATTCAGAGATCATAATGGATGACCTTTCTCAACATTAGAAGCTGCAAGACAAGAGATCAATGCCACGAAAATGTAGGGGAAAATGATTTCCAGCCTCCCTAGATTCTTTATCCAGCCAAACTTAATCGACTACAAGGGTTGATTGCAAGATTAGTTATCAGATGATATAGCCAATTAAAATGAGGAGGAAATTTTTAAAAAAATAGGGAAGCATAAGTTCCAAAAAACAAAAACCAACCAACCAAACAAAAAACCCAAGAGATTCAGCATATGGGAAAGGCAAAGAGAAAATGTATAATGACAAATAGGGAAAAATTTGGGCTATTATCATACAGATGGTTTGGAGTACAATTAGTCCAGACAGGAGCAGGAGGATCTGGATTCTAGGAGGGATAAGAAGAAAGAAGAAGGAAAGAAGAAGTAGGAGGAAGAAGGAAGAGGAGGAGACAGGGACAGAACCAAGAGTTTGCCTTATCTATTTGTTCATAAGTGGGGGACTTCTATAGTCCTGTTGGAGAGTTCATGAAAAATGAGTTAGAAGTAAACAGAAACCAGCTGGTGCAGTGGCACATGCCTGTAATCCCAGAGGCTCAGGAGGCTAAGGCAGGAGGATCACAAGTTCAAAGTGAGGTACTAAGCAACACAGTGAGACCTTGTCTCTAAATAAAATAGAAAATAGGGCTGGAGATGTGGCTCAGTGGTTGAGTGACCCTGAGTTCAATCCTTAGTAGCCCCCCCCAAAAGTAAGCAGAAACCAAAGAGTACTATATGTCTTAGTTGATAATAATATTTTCATATCCATAATAATAAAAATGAATTATTTATCAAAAAATTATAACATTGGATAGAAAAGAATGTGTGGAAGTGATGTACAGGAGTCAAATTCAAATTTTTCATAGTAAGAAGCTGACAAATAATTATCTGAAATGAAATAATAAAAATAGCAGTATAAGCATAGTATTTGGAATTATGAATGTAAATAGCTAAAGACATAAAATAATTGAAAGAAATTGTCACTATGGATTGGGCATAAAAGATTGAGAGGAGCAGGATACTCAGAAGCTCTTGTTCTTCATTGTATTATAGTAATGTTTGACTTTTTAAAGTTATACAATTTCAATAAACATACAATTTTAAATTTAAAAAGTTCCTCTGAATTTAACAAAATTATGCTATGTGCATGTATAAATATACCACTGTTAATTCCACCATTATGTATATCTAGAAAGCACCAATCAAAAATAAATGAATAAATGAGTGAAAGGAAGACCAGTAGAGGAAAGAGAATAGGGAGAGGGAGGAGAGGAGGGAAGTGGTTGGCGGTGGGACCTGGGACTTAAATGAAGTAAATCAAATTCCATGCATGTATGATTTTGTTAAAATGGACCCAACTATTATGTATAACTATAATGCACACAAAAAAAGAAAAAAATCAAGTAATAGTATTGTAGCAATGTCATTTAGAGTCATGGAAGTGATAAAAGGAACTAAGCACAGTCAGTAAAAGTCAATGATTACCTTTGAAAAGTGTGATTAGGGTCTGATTTTTTATGATCATAGATATGATTGCTTTATTTTAAAAATAATGACACCAAAAATTATAGGTTGGCTTACCAGATATCTGTGAAAATGGGATAGGGCTGAAAAATAACTGTGAACTAGCTGGCTACCATTGGAGCCACTTTGACAGAATACATGTTTTTTTGTTGTTGTTGTTTGTTTTAATTTTTTTTTTAGTTGTTGATTGACCTTCATCTATTCATTTATTCATATGCGGTGCTGAGGATTGAACCCAGTGCCTCCCACATGCAAGGCAAGTGCTCTAGACTGAGCCACAATCCCAGCCCAGAATACATATGTTAACAGAAAAAAAACTACTATTTTGAGAAAATGGATATGCTCATGCTTTAACATGATTATGTCACTACAGTTTGCCTTTCTAACAACTCAATCTAGTGTTTTCATATCAAGGAATGTTTCCTGTTGGCTTAATAGGAGTAACCCAAGTGCTGAAATCCAAATTTAAATTTGTATACTTGAGTTGAAATGACCTTACTGGAAGAATTAATCCTCTTGTGCTTTTGTCCTAATCTTATTGTAGGGAAGATTTTATGGAAATGGTACTGACAATTAAATGAACAGTCAGAAGTGCGTGTACCATGGCAGCAACCAATCCAGTCATGAATTGCATTGAAGTTATTGAGGGTGAAATCTTGTTGGCTTTTATTTTTTAAGACACTTAGCAAAGATTTCACAATAGCTCTCAAAAATTCATTTGAAATTTTCTTTTTAAGATGCTTACATAATATTTTAATAAATAGTGAATGTGTAATATATATGTAAGGGTAAAGTATGGAGATACAATGAAATGAAATGACCACCACCTAACTTAAGAATGGAATTGTTATCAACAACTTTGAAACTCCCTGAGTGCTCTATATCCCATCCTCATTGATGAAATAGCAATCTCTATAGCTATCTTCAATACTCTCTGTTGTGTTTAAAATTAATATCCTCTGGTTCTGTTATCTGGAGATGAATGCTTATGAAACATTTTGACTTGCACTCACTAATAAGTGAGCATAGTATTTTGGAGTTGATGATCTAGTTGCAAGTCCAGCTCTGCCACAATCTTACTAATGCTATAACTGCAGAGATGTCATTTAACTTTTCTGACCTACAATTTCCTCATTTGTAAAAGATAATAATTTCAAATTTCTAGGGTTATTGTAAGACTTAAGTGAACTAATGCATATAAAATACTATATTTTATAGAAAATTAATAATATTGATCTTAGAATCTATTTGAAAAGAATGAAGGAAAGATAATTAGATGTTTGGCTCATTTCCTGTTTTGCTAAAATTTGCTTCAAAAATAATTAAACAAAATCTGGAAAAGACATATTTTACCTTACTTTTTTCCCTGATATTTTAGTAACTGAATTCAGTCTTGTACATGAATGATTTTTATTAATTGTATATATTGGTTGTCAGGGTAGTTGAATGTCCTATTAGTTAATGAATTCAATAACTTTTAAAATATTAGTAGAAGGATGACATAAACTATAGAAATTTGCACATCAGTAATGTATGTGGGATATTAATTTAATCTAGATTTATGTTTAGCTGAGACAGTACCACAGGTACACATAAAGAAGGGCAATGACTTGGGGAACATTTCATTTTAGTCTTTAAAACCATTTTTTTTTCTGCTTTAAGAAATAACAGACTCAGCTGTTACAATAAAGCAGTGCAAAATGTTGCATTAGTCCATCACCATGGTAGCAGCATCTGGGGAACATTCAAGATGTACAATTACAGCAATCCAGAGCTTGAATCCTACATTTGTACAGGGAGGCTTGTTTATCTAAAGAGATATAAAATCATTTCTTTTATACTCTTGAGTTGTATATAATGTTCACTTTTTTGAAACACTAAGGTGTGTAAAATTCTGGAACAAATTAAAGATGGCCAACATTAAACAGCTGCAGAAATTAAATCTGTGTTGAAAAGACGATAGTGTAGAGAATTGATTGTTTAAGCTTAAAAGTACTTAATGGTTTCTTATCACATATAATGCTGATGCTAGATACTATAATAATAATAACAATGATGATGACCATGCTATTGTGAGTGAATTAGGATAGGATACTTGATGTTAAACATAAGTGTTCATTTTGGTGCATTTCTTGCTTATTCTTAAAAAGCTGTTACTTCATTTTCATGTGATGTAGATTCTGTGTTGTAGTCATGCTTTTTGACTTGCATGTTGTAGGAAATATGCCATGGAGTTATATAATTAGGTTAATTTTTAAAGACACTGTTGACAAAAGGGCTTTTTGGGTCACCTTTTGTTCTATCATTGGAGTTCAGGGCTAAACTTACAGCATGATAAATATTTGGGTGAAGTATAAAAAATTCATTCAAATGATAGATTAGCACATGATGTTAAAAGACTGGTTTGACTGATTTTACATTTAGCCTAATTGAACAATAGTTGCTTTCTTTGGAATATTTTAGACAGAATTTAAATGTAATAACTAGCTATGTGGAACTTTATCTTAAAAACTATGTTTAGCTACTTTTAATCAGAGTGTCAGTAATAAGGTTAATCACTGAACTATCTAGTCCAATCTCTGTAATGTGACCAGAAAAATTCACACAGTGATATTTACTTTCAGGTGAACCTGAATTTTAAGGGACAAAATACATTTGGAGTGAGAAAAGATGGTTGAGAATTATTCAATAATTCTTAAATAAAGGAGATTTGATGTATTTCCAGTTTTTAAAATTATAATTCATATTGTTACAAAATGCTATAGAACACGTCACTCTGATAGTCATAAATTCTTCATAAAATACATTTTATCTATTAATATCACAAATATCGAGAAACAACAATCTTCTAGGTATTCAATGCATACTTTAATTTTCCTTTTAATTGAATAGTCACCAGGTAACCTTAGAAACCTTACCAAGGGGGCTGGGATAGTGGCTCAGTGGTGGAGTGCTTGCCTAGTATGAGGCACTGAGTTCAATTCTTAGCACCACATATAAATAAATAAAAGATACATCAACAACTTTAAAAAATTTTTAAAAAAGGAACCAAAGAAAGAACTCTTTTTAAAAAAACATTCAATTTACTTAAGGCTCTACAAGCTTATAAAACTTTTAAAATTTTATAAAGTATTTTATCATCTGATCAGAATTTTTATATCCTTATTAAAATTATTATGGCTTTCCTGTTTTTTGAGATGTATACCCAGAATACCTACTTACCAATTTGAGGGCTAGTTGTAGTATTATAATGACTATCATCATAACAGATAAAAAAGTTGCAGTCCAAATAATTATTTAGTTTTTGGTATCAAAATTTTGTGTGTACACAACAGCCAAGTTATGGAACTAGCCAAGCTGACCATCAATATATAAATGGATTAAGAAAATGTGATATATATACACAATGGAGTTTTACTCAGTCATAAAGAAAAGTGAAATTATGGCATTTGCCCATAAATGAATGGAAGTGGAGAATAGCATGCTAAGTGAAATAAGCCGAACTCTAAAAATCAAGGGTTGCATGTTTTCTTTTATATGCAGAAACTAGAGCAAAGTAAGGGGAAACAAGGTATGTGTGTGTAGATGGGATCAGATATCATAAGAATAGAGGGATGATCAGTGTAGGAGAAGAAAGATTGAGAAGGAGAGAGGAGGGATAGAAAAGAGGAGGAAATGCGGGATGAATTTGATAAAATTACACTATGTACATGTAGAAATATACTATAGTGAATTCCACACCTTCATGCATATCTGTGAAGCAAAAATTAAAAATAAATAGATTAATAGAAGGAAAATTAGTAGAGGAAGGGGAATAGGGGGAGCGAGGAGGGGAAGAAAATAAGAGGCACCAGGGACTGATATAGAGCCAATTAAAATCCAAACACGTATGATTATGTCAAAATGAACCCAACTATTATACATAACTATAATGCACTAATAAAAGCACAAAAACCCCAGCAAGATACCACTACATACCTATAAGAATAGCTAAAAAGAAACACTACATTGGTAGTAAGTGTAACTAAACACTACATTGGTAACTAAGTGTTATTGCAGATATGGAGCAAGTGGAATTCTCATAAACTTCAGATAGAGATCTAAAATGGTACAATCATCCTATAAATAGAAAATAGTTATACAGTTTTTAAAATAGATGTCAATCATTAGACCTAGCCCTTGTTCCACCAGGGCTATTCTATTTCTCAAAAGAAATAGAAGCTTATGTCTGTCAAAAAATTGTACATGAATGTCCATAATATTTTTATTGGTAACAGCCCCAAACTGAAAACAATCCAATATCCATGAGAAGCAATGTGAATAAATAGATTGTGGTATATCCATATAAAGGGTTACTACTCAACCATAAAAAACAATGAGCTATTGATACATGCAACAACTTGGAGGAATTTCAAAATAATTGTACTACATGAATGAAACCAGATCAAAATTTCTAACAAATGCCAACTTTAATGACAGAGAGAAGATCTAGTTACTATCTAGAGGCAGAAAGGTGTGGAGGAAGGAATTATAAAAAGGCATGACGAAACTTTTAGGGACAATGAATATGTTCATTATTTTAATTTTTATGATAATTTCATGGGTGTGTACATATGCCTAAATATATCAAATTTTACACTTTAAATATGCATAGTTAATTGATACTAATTCTAATGCAATAAAGATAGAAAAATTTTTGTGTGTACAATGCTTTTTATCATTATTGAGAATACCTATTTATTAATTTTAATAATAGCATTACCAAAAGAAACAGAAAGATTTAACTATTTTCATGATTTTGAAAAATATAATTAAAAATCATTTCTTGTGATAAGACAATTTTCTTGCTTTTTATCAAACTGAAATTGTCATTTTCTTACTACCAATTTACTTTGTCTTACTTTGTATTTTTTTATATTTCAAATACTAGGTTTTTCTGACATTTAGAACATAAAAATATTTTGTTCTTTGATTTCTTTTGTATACAAATTTGAAGTGGGTTCTACTAAAAAACACTGATTCTCTCTTATATGTTATGGTTAGGAGTATACTGCTTCCTGTGCAGAGCAATTTGATTTTTATAAATCAAAATTAAAATGCTCATGTTCTTTGACTCAATTTCAACTTCTATGCATTTATTTTATAATATTTCATATGTGGAATATAAAAATATGCACATTAAATATTGCAGCCTACATCTAATAGTATAAGATGGAAACTGTCTAAATGCTTATCATTAAGAGACTGTTTAATTATAGTATATTCCTATAATGGATCACTATGCAAACAACAGCTTGAATGATGTCCTTTATATATACTGATTTAGGACAATTTTCAAGAGTGAAAAGTCAAGAATAGAGCAAAGAATATGGTCATACTAACTTTCTTTGTGAAAAGAGGGGAGGTGGGGAAGAAAGAAAGGAAGGGGGTATTTTATGTGTATATGATGGCAAATGCAGGGATTGTCTTTGGGAGAATCTCCAAGAATCTGGGTACAGTGTTCCCTCCAAAAAGGGGAACTGAGTAATTGAGGAAAGGTAGAGATTTACTGTATATGATTTTGTATCTTTTTATGAAGTATATGCATACATACAATTTTAAAAACTAAAAAAATAGACTCATGATGTAGAATATGATGTTATTGTTTTTCATTTCCTCCCACCCACTCCATCACTTGAAGAGGACTGAAGTTCTTTTGTTAGTTGACAAAGAACAGACATTTCTGTCATTACAATCAGCCTGCACAATCATTGCCAAGTAATTAAGAAAACCTGGACCTTTCAACTTTAACATTTTAAAAGTGTTTGGCTTTGCAAATACTTCAATGTAGCTGGATCCCCTCCAGTCTAAAGAGAAATGGCAATTTGACGGTTGCAAAGGTAGAAGAGAATCCCCTTTGGGAGTTGGAATTGCTTGTCGAAACTGGGTAACTGCTAAATTGCTTCAATGCACTGGGATAAAAAGTCTCAAAATGATTATCTAGTGTATTACTGTAATTACATCTCTTAAGGTGGTTGAGTTTGTACCGTATAATATGTGCGATATATTATAAAATGTGCACTATATATGTAAATCATATTTAGAGATTAATGGCAAAAGGTTTGAAAACTTATTTAAAGCAATGAAATAAAATGTCCATTGGAAAATAAGTTTCAAACTTCAAAACAGAAAAAAGAATTATGAGATCTTATGTTTTGTAAAATGCTATCTTGCTTATCAGTGAAGATTCTCAAGTCCTACATTTTTGGCCATTCCGTTGATTTCCAATGAAAAACAAGATAACTAAATAAGATCAAAAGAATCTTAAGCAAACTAAAAAAAAAATCACATTCTCACATGCATTCGTAAAACACAGGCACAAATGCATGCAGATCAGAGCTAGTTTGTGATGATTTTCTTTTCCTATCCCCAGGAATTCATATCTGTCTTTTTCTATGAATAGCTACAGATGTTTATACAACTCTATAGTCATACAAACAAACCAGCACTTAATCCCTTAGAAGGATTGTTATAATACATAGCCCCAGGAGAATGAAGTCTTTGTTTCCTCAATCTTGGAGTCATACAACATATGGTCTGACAGATTTTAAGCTCCAAGCATCTATTTTTAGACATGATGGGTCTTTACCCTTATCTTTTAATAAAAGAGAAAGTATTTGTTGAGCTGATACTTGCTTTCACAATAGCACTCTAGGCTTGAAAGCAAGAAGCTTTGTCAGTTTAGAAAGTTTGGTGAGATGAATAATTTAGTCTGTAGGAGTAATGTATCTAGGGAAGAAATTTAAGCAGGAATTTAGATAATGCAGGCAATTAATTAAATGATCTTAGGATACTTGATTCACAATGGCTTATTTAAATATGTGCTAAAAATACATACAGATCACAATTCACAAGTGTGATATTCTCAAGGGCAATACAGAACACATACTTCCTTACATAATAGAGAAAAATGTAGTTGTTTTATGTGCATTAAAACATCTGAGAACTCTTCTTGTCTTTTGCGAATGTTCACAGAGGATCACATTGCCTGGTCAAAACAGAACAGAGTCAAGCTTAGGTTTGTATTTAATAGCAGGAAAAATGAACATATTTTGGAGTTCTTATCTTTAGACAAGTATGTAAATTTTAAAAGCACTTTTCTGAGAATAATTCTAGGCATACTAGGGATTATTTTCTCAGATTGTCATAGTAATTGAGTGTAAAGTATTCTATGTCATGAAACTCACCTTGGCATGGGGAAAATCATAGCACATTCTTCTGGGCCAAATAAGAGAATAACTTCTTCCATCTCATTTGTGGTTAGCAGGTCATCAGTCTTATCAAGAGAAATACATGTCATTAAAATCTGCCCTCTTGTCCATTAGCAAATCTTAGAGGCTGTCCTCTCTGACACTGGAAAGGAGAATTTCCCACTATGGAGTTACATATATTTATTTAGTCCTCAATTTACAAATGGTTGGTTTCAAAAGTTTGGCTGGTATATAGAGTAGAATTCCAATTTAAAACAATGTTCTAGATGGTGCAACTGTTCTGAGAATAACTCACAAAATGAAGTGCTGTAAAATATATTAATAAACAAAACTGTTGTGAAACAAATATCAAAACAGAAAACAACAAATGGATTAAAAATAATTCTTAAGATACTGGGGATGTAACTCAATGGTACAGCACTTGCCCTGCATTGCACGAGCCCCTGAGTTTTGCAGTACTGCAAAAAACGACAACGATGACCAAGCTTACGTTATTATGTTGTGTTATTGAATACTGGTTTCTGAAGAAAATTTTCATCAGAGAATATAACCTTTCAAAAATATTTTTATTAATTAGCTATATATATATGATAGTGGTGATCATTCTGATGTATTCACACATGCATAGAATACAATTTGCTCCATTTCAGTCCCTAGTACTTCCACTTTCCCTCCCTCTGTCCTTCCCATTTCCCTTCCTCTATTCTGTTGGTTTTCCTTCCATTTATTTGTTGTTTTTTAAATTGTTGCTTTATAGACATACACAAAGGTGGAATTCACTATGGTATATCAATATATGTACATAGCATAATTTGGTCAGTTTCATCTGGTTAACTCCTGCCTTGTCCCATCCCTCCTCCTTCCCCTTCAATTCCATTCCTCTACACCACTGATCATTCCTTTTTTTTTGGTACCAGGAATTGAACTCAGGCATGCTTGCTTGACCACTGAGCCACATCCCCAGCCCTATTTTGTGTTTTATTTAGAGAGAGGGTCTCACTGAGTTGCTTAGTGCCTCGCCATTGCTGAGGCTGGCTTTGAACTTGAGATTCTCCTGTCTCAGCTTCCCAAAGTGCTGGGATTACAGGCGTGCGCCACTATGCCGTGCCTGGGCATTCCTATATTTTTAAAAATATGGACTTTTATGAGAATTTTGAAGAGTGTTTATTGGTACTTTTATGGACTCTAAAGGTTGTTCTTTATTTTCATGCCAAAATTCCACTTTTAAAAAATATGTAGTTTTGTTTTCCTGGTTTAAATGTACACTGATAATAGTCTTACACTTAAGCATGATTACAATCAGGGAATGAAAGAGATTTGTAAAAAGTTGACGAGGTGCAATTAAAAAAGTGAGAAGATAGAGGATTAAAGATGAGGTATCTTAGAGGTTATTAAGTTATCACTAATAGAGAAGTATGTAGTGAAATAAACAGAAATATCTGGCAGCTTGACATAAGACATAACTGAAGGACAGATATTTAGGACAGATATTTTCTATCCATAAAGGTCATTAAGTGATCCTGTTTACATAGGAGAACTTTGTTAAAATGAAATGAACAGAGGGGATAGGAGACAGAAAGAAGTGGGAGAACAGCAAAGTAAACAAACACCTGCTGTTTTGCCTGCCCAGCAACTGTTAACCCTTTTACCCTTCCCATTCCTTTGGGGCAAGGGCTTAATCATGATGAATAACAACAACTTATAATTACTGGAACTGGGAGTCCAGGCCACAGTGGGATTAAGCCCTGAGTATTGAGCGGCTGAGCTGCTAGCCTAAGAATCCTTAAATTCTCCCCTAACAGGAACAGAATTGGGCCCAGAATCCAGGGTAGAGACTTAACCAGGAGATGAAAATTAAGCAACTTCTGTTTCAAAGGTGTAGTTGTTTTCAGTTCTGGCTATACATTAGAGTCATCTGCTGCAGATTTAGAAAAAACAAACAAACAAACAAACCTGAATTAAAACTAAAAAACAGACCAATGCCAGGGCCTCATGTTAAACCTAATTGGTTTGATCTAATTGATCAGAATCTCTGAGGGTAAAGAGATGGGCTTCAGCATTTTTATAAAGCTCCTTGGTGATGCTAATATGCAGCTAGGATTAAATTCTGCAGGATATGAGGTGCACAGAGGTGAAAAGTCAAGCATCCACCTCATGGGTGAAAGTTAAAAGGGAAGTTCTTAGAGGCAGCCCTGGAATAGGCAACATTTCATGTTTGGTTGGCGTGGCTAGTGTCAAAGTAGGATTTGGAGGACACAAGTTGCCTAGTAGATATTACAGTTTGTAATGCAGTGAGGAAGTTAGAGGGCAGTAACCCAAAGCTTCCCATTCCTTGTTAGTTGGCTGCTTTGGACAGCCCTATATCCTCTCCTTTGGTTATTTGACAAGCAGTGCTTGCCTTCCCTCTTTAGCACCTAGCAAGGACAGTAGTTACTTAAAATTTATTAAAATATATTTTTTTGGCACTGATTTGAATTGTTAGGGTAGGAAGAAGAATGAACAACCTTCTTGCTAAATATATCTACCACTAAGGTACAAAGAGATCAAAGCTCCCACTCAATATATATTATCTCAGAATTTTAGAGTTGGAAGGAATTTTTTGACTGTATCTCTCCACTAGACTTGTATAAAAATTAAGAGTGGTAAGGCCATAATTAACTAGACCAACTACCATATAGATGGGGAGATAAGACTGATATCTACCTAGTAGTTGATGAAAATGGCTTTTGGGTCATTCACGCCACTGAACAGAATAGTGGAATGATAGTTATTAGCCATCTGAATCCATATACTCTTTGATTTGAAGTAACGTGGAAGACTGCATATGACAAATATGTTACATCAAATGCTTATATGAGCTGGGTGCCATAGCACAAGCCTATAATCCTAGCACTTAGGGAGGCTGAGACAGGAGAATTGTGAGTTCAAAGCCAGCCTCAGCAATGGCGAGGTGCTAAGCAACTCAGTGAGACCCTGTCTCTACATAAAACACAAAATAGGGCTGGGGATGTGGTTCAGTGGTTGAGTGCCCCTGAGTTCAATCTCCGGTACGAAGAAAAAAAATGCTTATATGTAGAGTCCTTTATGTGGTCAGGTCAGTTTATCAAGACAATGAAAGTTAACAGGCAAGAACGCAATCAATTATATTTATAATACCCAATTAAACTGAGGAGAATATGTAGATGTTCCCCAACCAATGTATTGCTGCAATGGATTCCAGTCCAAGAGATAGCCAACTCTATGTATGGAATGATAATTTTATTTTACGATACTCTCTGGAGTTAAGTCCACCTGATCCTGCCTAAGAGAGATTCTGTGAAACATTATATGCAAGGGGGATAAAGCAGCCTCAGGCACAAAGGAGGAAAGGATGATTGAATGATCATGTCCCAAGGGAACAAGAAGAACTGTCTTGCATCTCTGCGTGGTTTCCACTGGAACATGGAACCCTAAGGGCCCGATCATAGCAACTGTACCTCACACTGGGTAAATCAGCTGGCTTGGAAGCTTAGAAGTAGAGATGTGAGTTCTTCAGTGAGACTGATGGAGCAATTGGTGGACATCCTTGATGCACAGCTGCAAGAAATGAAACCTAGTGAAAAGGATTCAGCTTGATGGAGTTATAACAAGGCAATTTTGATACAGTGGACAACTTCTGAGACTTGAAGCTTTAGAATCATGGAAACACATGAACTCTTTTGAACAAGCACATACTGACATTGGAAGAAGGAGCTTTGTCTAACTGACAATCTTTTAGAACCAAAAAAAGTATCAATGTCCACTGAAAATATTGTTCTGGAAATTGCAGTACAGAAGGCCAGGTCCAAGACTTTAGGTTTCCTCTGGGAATCAAGGTAACAGACAGTTAGTTCAACTCTGCAAATTCTGTCATACAGAATAGTAGGTACAGGCTTGCAGAGTTTGTGTTCATCATTTACTGGAGTCTGGGATTGTTCCTTGGTACGGAGAATGCAACCATAAAACTGGGTGCTGACTTTATTGGTCATAATAGGACCATCACAGTGAATTCTCACAGTCATTTCAGTTTCTTTTCTTTTTCTTTTTTTAAAATATTTTTTGTAGCTGTAGATGGACACGATACTTTCATTTCATTTATTTATCTTTATGTGGTGCTGAACATTGAACCCAGGGCCTCACACATGCTAGGAAAGTGCTCTACCACTGAGCTACAATCTTAGCCCCTTCAGTTTCAATCAATAATGAGTCCAGCTGAGTATACCTGTCTGATCCTGTTCTTATTACCCTACCACACATTGATCCTGACAATTATTTCAATGCAAACTACTTCTTCTAGAAGTACTCAGAACTATGATGGGATATTGATCTACTCAGAGTTTCAAGCTGGTTAACACTAATAAAACTCATACAACATATGCATGTAGCCACCTGACCAATTTTGTCATTCTCATGGCCCCCAGGGAAACTGAATATAAAGATGGAGTCCATGAATTTCTTCTCATAGTTATCACCTGGGTGGAAATTGTTATTTACCTTGTATGCCTGGCTATCTGCATCTTCCCCTTCTGCTTTTTCCATGGTCTACAGACTGACCATCATAGTATTCACAAGGACCTTTGTATCAATCTTTTCATTGCTGAATTTATTTTTCTAATAGACACCTATAAGACAAAACATGATTGCATGCCCAATGTTTGCAGGACTTCTAATCTTTCTTGGCTTTTGCTTGGATGTGCCTAAAAAAAGTATGCAATTCTATTTAATGTTAGCTAAAGTTTTTGAAAGAAACATTACTATGTTGCTGGTTACTTGTTTCCTGCCACAGTGGTTGGAGTTTCATCTGCTATTGACTGTAAGAACCATGGAACAGAAAAAGCTTACTGGCTTGATGTTGACAACTATTTTATACGGAGTTTCATTGGAACTGTTGCCTTCATAATTCTGCTATATATTATCTTCCTGGTGAGCAGATTTTGAAAACTGGTGACACATTCAAACACTTTGAAATCAGATTCTAGCAGATTGGAAAACATTGTCTTGGGTACTTGGTACTTTTGCTCTTCCTGGTCTTCTTGGCCTCACTTGGTCATGTGAGTGCTTTTCATTAATGAAGTGCTTTTAATTAAGCTGTTGTGGTGGCATACCTCTTCACCACCTTTAATGCTTTCCAGGGAGAGTTTATTTTCATCTTTCACTGTGCTCTTCAAAAGAAAGTATGAAAAAAAACATGGAAAGTATTTCATTCATTTCTCTGTGACAGTCTCCCAACAGAAAGCCCCCATAGTTCTGTGAAGACATCAACCACCACAAACAGTGTTCAATATTCCTCTGGCACAAAGAGTTGTATAAGAAGGATGTGGAATGACACTGTGAGAAAACAATCTGATTCCTCAAAAAACTAAGAATGGAACCACCATATGACCCAGCTATCCCATGCCTCAGTATTTATTCAAAAGATTTAAAATCAGCATACTACAATGATGCAGCCACATCAATGTTTACAGCAGCACAATTCCACACACAATAGCCAAACTATAGAACAGACCTAGGTGCCCTTCAACAGATGAATGGATAAAGAACATGTGGTATATATGCACAATGGAGTATTACTCAGCCATAAAGATGAATGACATTATGGCATTTGCTGGTAAATGCATGGCACTGGAGACTATCATGAAATAAACCAGTCCTGAAAAGTCAAAGGTTGAATGTTTTCTCTGAATGTTTCTTTTCCTTATTTTGGAAGCTTATCAAAATTAATGGAGTGGGAATAAATAAAGACAGAGAGAGAAAAAAAGGGAGAGGGAATTTCATCAAAATAAAGGAAAGATCAGTAGAGTAGATGAAGGGGATTGAGGAGAGGAAGAAGAAACAGGAAAAGGGAAGGACAGTGGAATAAATCTGACTGAACTTTCACATGTGCATGCATGGATGTGGCACAGTGGGTCCTGGCATGGGGTGCACCCACAGGATACTAATTAAAAAAAAAGTAATCTGTAAATGGATTGAAGAGGGATTGGTGGAGTGGAGGTGGAGGACAGAGGAGAAGTGCTGGGAACTCAAATTGGAGTAGGTTGTGTTCCATGCTTTTGTGATAATGTCAAGGTGTATTCTAGTGTTGCACATAATTGAGGAATTTTTTAAAAAGAAAACAATATGAATCTTCTTTTTAAATATTAGGTGTCTCCCAGAAGTTCAGGTGTGAAACAATGCAAGAAGTTTAGAGGTTCAATGGTGACTGTAGGCACCACAGGGTGTGGCTGGAGGAGGTAGGTCAATGGGGGCTTGCCTTTGAGGTATGTATTTTGTGAGCTGAGCTTAGTCTTTCCCTGTTCCTGGTACCATGTCTGCAGCTGCTTTCCTCTGCCACATACTTCTGCAATAATGTTCTGCCATGATGTCCTACCTCACCTCAGACCTGGAGAAAGGAGTCAGTCATCTATGGACTGAAACCTCTGAAACTGAATCCTCAAAAGACCTCTTGTCAGGTCTTTTAGTCACAGCAGCGAAAAAGCTGACTAAACTATCTACTAATGAATCCTCTTCTTTGACTCCAGGACACTAACAACACCTATAACCCTTGCTTTCTGAAACAGTTGTATCTAATGCCCTTTCAGCTCCTATATTTAACTCATCATGACATTCACTGAACAATGCCAGGGATACAAGTGCCATGTATACTCTACTGCTAAATGGTAATTTTAACAACAGCTATTCACTGTGGAAGGGAGACTATAACAGCACTGTGCAAGTTGTGGACTGTGTACTAAGATTGAATGATGCTGCTTTTGAGAAAATGATCATTTCAAAATTAGTGCACAACTATCTTCTGGGCAGCAGCAAGACTCACAACCTCAAACTCATACTCAAACTCACACTCCCAGTCAATCCTGTAATGGGACGCAACATTAGTGAAGACAATTCTATTGTGGCAGATGCTTCATCTTTAATGCTTGGAGACAACCCAGGGAATAGATAGCTCCTTCAAAAGAACTCAAGGCCTAGCACATTCCTCAGAGGACTCACTCCCTTCTCCACCAACCCCAGAAGAAAATGAAGCCCAAGGGAACTGATATCTATGTCTCCGAGTTGATTGCAGAGGTAGAAGATATACCTGCAGACCCCCAACAGAGACTCCCCTCAATCAAGCATGCCCAATCTTAGAGACTCTCCCTATCAGGATAGCAGTCCTGACATGGAAGAAGACCTCTCTCCCTCCAAGAGGAGTGAATGAGGACATTTGCTATAGAAGCATACCAAATCTTGGAGCTGGATAGCAGCTTTAGATGTGCTACCAGGTTAGCAGGGGCAGTGTGATGGTTATATAATCCCATTAACAAAGAAGGGTGTATCCTGGAAGGGGATGTTAGAGAAGGACAGATGCAGTTGGTAACATTTCTTAATAGTACCACTAAGGAATTCTAAGGGCCATATGCAAGTATTAATAAGTAAATAGTCACCATTGGTTTGAGGCAGCGCTCCCTAAACTCTGTTGGAAGAGATGGCTCTGTTGACCTGTTGCTCTCCAGTGTAAAAAAGATGACCAAATCTTGCAATTCTGTGAATTTTTATTAAACATACAAAAACTTTGTATTTACACAGAGTATATACTAAGATAAATTATTTCTGATAAAGAAAAGAGATGCCAGCTAGGTATTTTAAGATTCTGCTGCTGTACAGAGAAAACTGGAAAGAAGCAAAACAAAATTTCCAGCTATTTTACTGCAGCCCTTTGTAAACTAAATTTGTAAATACAGCTGCATCATTTTTGTAGACCTAAATTGCGTTTTATATATAAGACTTAGGCTTTAAAATCCTGTGGGGTAAATTTACTGTATCTTATTGTTCCTGACAAGATTTGGAAAACTAGGAGAGAGATTCTGCATCAGTTTTCAGTTCACTGAAAATCTTTTACATTAAGGCAAAGATTGAAACATATTTAGCCACTAGCAACCAAACCATAGGCCTTATTTTGTACATTTCCTTGCTTGTACAATGAACTATTCTCATAAAAATGATTAAATAAATTATAGTATGTTAGGGTAAAAATAAATATATTTGTGTCCAACTGAAATGTAATTGTCATTAAAGTAATTTTAAAATAATTTGAAGAAAATATTGAGCAAAGCTCTTGGTTACACATGTTATAAAGTGTGTTTTCTTACACTTTGTCATGTTAAGTTCTACACATTTTCATTTATTTTCCTCTGTTTACAGTGTTCTCCTTCGACTGGTTAGTCTTTAGTCTTACATTTAAATTTCATATTGCTAAAACAGTGTGTTTTATGGGGATAAAACTCTTTGAAGTCAGTTAAGCCATCCCTTGCACAAGTGTGCTGAAATCTCAAAAAAGACTATGTCCGGTTTTTAGAGGGAATGCTTCCATTTTTTCTACATTTAGAATGATGTTGGCCTTGGGTTTAGCATGGATAGCTTTTATAATGTTGAGGTATGTTCCCATTATTCCTAGTTTTTCTGGTGTTTTGAACAGGAAAGGGTGCTGTATTTTGTCAAATGTTTTCTCTGCATCAATAGATATAATCATATGATTCTTTAGGTCTATTCATGTGATGAATTACATTATTGATTTCCATATGTTGAACCAATCTTGCATCCCTGAAATGAGCCCCACTTGATCATGGTCCACTATTTTTTAAATATGTTTTTGTATGCGATTTGCCAAAATTTTATTGAGAATTTTTACATCTGTGTTCATCAGGGATATTGGTCTAAAATTTTCTTTCCTTGATGTGTCTCTGCCTGGTTTTGGTATCAGAGTGATACTAGCCTCATAGACTGAAGTTGGAAGGGTTCCCTCCTTTTCTATTTCATGGAATAATTTGAGGAGAATTGGTATTAATTCTTCTTTGTAGGTCTTGTAGAACTTGGGTGAGAATCCATTCTGGTCCCAGGCTTTTCTTGGTTCGTACACTTTTGATGGTGTCTTCTATTTCCTTGCTTGAAATTGTTCTATTTAAATTGTGTATGTACTCCTGATTCAGTTTGAGTAGATCATATGCCTCCCTCTAGAAATCTTCCAGTATCTTTGAGGTTTTCTATTTTACAGGAGTATAAATTTTTCAAAATAGTTTCTAATTGTCTTCTGTATTTCAATAGTGTCTGTTGTGATATTTCCTTTTTCATAAAAATTTTTAGTAATTTGACTTTTCTCTCTCCTTCTTTTCATTAGGGTGGCTAAGGGTTTATCAATTTTATTTAGGGATGCCCTCTCTCACCACTCCTATTCAACATAGTCTTTGAAACTCTAGTCAGAGCAATTAGACAAACAGAAGAAATTAAAGGGATATGAATAGAAAAAGAACTCAAACTATCATTATTTGCCAATGACATGATTCTATACTTAGAAGATCCAATAAACTCCACCAGAAAACTTCTAGAATTAATAAATAAATTCAGCAAAGTAGCAGGATATAAAATCAATACACATAAATCAAATGCATTTCTATATATCAGTGATGAATCTTCTGAAAGAAAAATTAGGAAAACTACCCCACTCACAATAGCCTCAAAAAAATAAAATAAAATACCTGGGAATCAATATAACAAATGAGGTGAAAGACCTCCAGAATGAAACCTACAGAACACCAAGGAAAGAAATTGAAGAAGATCTTAGAAGATGGAAAGATTTTCTATGCTCTTGGATAGGCATAATTAATATTGTCAAAATCATCATACCACCCAAAGCACTATACAGATCCAATGTGATTCCAATTAAAATACCAATGCCATTACTTATAGAAATAGAAAAAGTAATCATAAAATTCATTTGGAAAAGTAAGAGGCCCAGAATAGCCAAAGCAGTCCTTAGCAAGAAGAGGGAAGCAGGAGGCATCATAATACCAGACCTTAAACTATACTACAAAGCTATAGTAACAACAACAGCATAGTATTGCCACCAATATAGACATGTAGACCAATGGTACAGAATAGAAGACACAGAAACAAACCCACATAAATACAGTTATCTCATACTAGACAAAGGCACCAAAAATATTCATTGGAGAAAAGATAGCTTATTCAACAAATGGTGCTGGGAAAACTGGATATCCATATGTAGCAAAATGAAATTAAACTCCTATCTCTCATTCTGCACAAAACTCAACTCAATGTGGATCAAGGACTTAGGAATTAGACAAGAGACCCTATGCCTAATAGAGGAAAAAGTGGGCCCAAGCCTTTACCATGTTGGCTCAGGAATGGACTTCCTCAATAAGACTCCTAAAGCACAAGAAGTAAAATCAAGAATCAATAAATATCATGGATTCAAACTAAAAAGCTTCTCCTCAGCAAAAGAAACAATCAATGCGGGGAACAGAGAGCATACATTTTGGAGGAAAATTTTTGCCACACGCATGTCAGATAGAGCACTAATCTCCAGAACATATACAGAACTCAAAAAACGTAGCACCAAAAACACAAACAACCCAATCAATAAATGGGCTATGGAGCTGAACAGACACTTCTTAGAAGATATACAATCAATCAACAAATATATGAAAAAATGTTCAACATCTCTAGTAATTAGAGAAATGCAAATCAAAACTACTCTAAGATTCATCTCACTCCAGTCAGAATGGCAATTGTCAACAATACAAACAACAATAAGTGTTGGCAAGGATGTGAGGGGAAAGGCACACTGTGCAACCAATCTGGAAAGCAGTATGGAGACTCCTTACGAAACCTGAAATGGAGACACCATTTGACCTAGCTATCCCACTCCTTGATCTATATCCAAAGGACTTAAAAACAGCATACTATAGTGACACAGCCACATCAATTTTTACAGAAGCTCAATTTACAGTAGCTAAACTGTGGAAGCAACCTAGAAGCCCTTCAATAGATGACTGGATAAAGAAACTGTGGTATATATATACAATGGAATGTTACTCAGCAATAAAAGAGAATAAAATTATGGCCTTTGCAGGTAAATGGATGGAGTTGGAAAATATCATGCTAAGAGAAATAAGTCAATCCCCAAAACCCAGGGGCTGAATGTTTTCTCTGATAAGTGGATATTAATCCATAATGGGGAGAGGCATGGGATGAGTGAAGGAACTTTGGATGGGGCAAAGGAGAGCAGGGAGGGGGTATGAGGGTAGGAAAGATGGTGGAATGAGATAGACGTCATTACCCAAGTACATGTATGATTGCACGAATGATGTGACTACTTCATGTACAACCAGAGAAGTGAAAAATTCTGCTCCATTTGTGTACAATGAATTGAAGAGCTTTCTGTGTCATGCATAACTGATTAGAACTAATAAAAAAAACTAATAGAGGCAAATAAAAAATGGAGATTTCAAATGTAAAGAAACAAAAAGGTGCTTATTCTTTTAAAAAAATAAAATAAAAATATTACTCTTCCTTCTTCCTACATTTAGTAATTAATTTACTTTATGATAAAGTTATAATGAAATGTAAATTGTTTCAGCAAAATTCTGCTTTTCATTTCATCCCTTTGTATAAACCTGTTAATAATGAGCATATCACTAATATCTAATATCCAGTGTAAAATTTAACATGGTTTGACTTTAAATAAATATGAATTTTTTCAATTAAAAATAATTTAATACATGATAAATGTGACATTTCAAAGCAGTGAACAAAGAAAGCATTGTTCATTAAATGATTTTAGGACAATTAACTAGCCATTTGGAAAAGAAACAAAATAAAATCTCTACTTCATTTCTTACCTCAAAATAAAGTCCAGATGTTTCAGATTTAAAGGACAAACAAAAATAATAATGAACCCACACATTTATAGTCATCTGATCCTTGAGAAAGGTTCCAAAAATATACATTGGTGAAAAGATTGCCTTTTTTTTTTTGTACCAGGGACTGAACTCAGGGGCACTCGACCACTGAGACCACTGAGCCACATGCCCAGCCCTATTTTGTATTTTATTTAGAGACAGGGTCTCACCAAGTTGCTTAGTACCTTGCTTTTTGCTGCGGCTGGCTTTGAACTTGTGATCCTCCTGCCTCTGCCTCCTGAGTCACAGGAATTACAGGTGTGCACCACTGCACCTGGATGAAAAGATAGCCTTTTAAATAAATGATACTGGGGAAACTGGTATGGCTATGTAGAAGAATGAAACAAGATGCTTATCTTTCAACCTGTACAAAAATCAACTCAAAATGGATCAAAGACCTAGGAATTAGACCATAAACTATGCAACTCCTAGAAAAAATAATGTAGGGTAGCACTCCAGCATATAGGCACAGGCAACAACTTTCTCAATAGGACCTCTAGAACTCAGGAAATAATGCCAAGAGTTAATAAATGGGATGGCATCAAATTACAAACCTGCCCAACAAACCAAATAATGAGGAATGTGAGGAGTGAACGAAAGGGGAGAAAATCCTTGCTAGCTACTCTTCTGACACAGGATTAATATCATACAAACAACTCAAAATCCACAAAAAATCCCAATTAATAAATGGGCAAACAAATTGAACACACACTTCTCAAAAGGAGAAATATAGATGGCCAAACAAATATATGAAAAAATGTTCAGTATCATTAGGAATTAGGGAAATGCAAATCAAAACTACACTGAAATTTCATCGCACACCAGTCTGAAGGGCAGTCATCAAGAATACAAATAAAGGGGAATGGGTATAGTAAAGATGGTTGATAAAAAATATATATAAATATATATATATATATATATATACTGTTCATTGAAAGTGCATATAAAGGTGTTTAATATGAAGAATTTAATCTGCTTATAATTTTGTGCAAAGTTAGAAAAATTATGATTGTAACAATTTTTTCTATTTGCCTCAACAAATGTTTTCAGTGAACAGTGTGTACAGCTTCTGAAAATTTGTTTTTT
>PVHX01009286.1:0-77439 GCA_004024805.1 Geosciurus inauris | reverse complement strand
GCAGATAGGAGGAAAATTTAATATTAGAAATAATAAAACTTGGACTAGGGATGTAGCTCAGTTGGTAGAGCACATGCTTTATATGAATGAGGTCCCACTTTTGGCCCCCAGCACTAAAGGAAAGAAAAAGAGTGAGAAGAAGGAAGAAGAAAGAAGAGGAGAAGGGGGAGGGGGGAGAAAAAAGGGAAGAAAAAGAATAAAAAATGGTTGAAAGATGGAGAGGAAGAAGGAATAAAAGATAGATGGATTGATACTTGACAAATTGTGATATGAATCTTTCAGAAGGAGCCAGAAAGAAAGGTTTTGTTAAGACAGTGATTTTGACATTGGATAAGATTTTGGGACATTGGTGACAATAACTGGTCTTAACTATGGAATTGAATTTCTGGTGTTTATTATTATGTATCAGAAATTTCTAAATGCTTTTTACATACTAAGTCATTTAATTCTCAATACAAGTCACACCCTATAGATGATAAAACTTCAAGTAGAGAAGTTAAGTGACTTCTCATGATGGCATGGCTAGAAAGTAATAGCACCATCGAGTAAATCTGCAGTTTCAGTCCTGAATCTGCATTCTTAAGCACAACACTGTGCTTGCTGAAGAAAAACAAAGAATGGAAGAATGAGTTCTGTAAGTATGACAACAGGTATTTGAAGAGTTCAGGCCATAAGTCTCTATTTTCTCTCAAACATAGGAGGTGAGTTATATATTACAAGAAAGATAAGAAGAAAAGGTAGATTTGACCACTGTATTAGCTTGTTTGGGCTTCCATAACAAAAGCACCACGGACTGGGTGCTTAAAGAACAAAGTAATTGCCCCATAGCTCTGGAGGCTGGAAGTCCAAGGTCAAGTTGACAGCAGAGATAATTTTTCCTGAGGCCTTTCTTCTTGGCTTGTAGATAGCATCCTTCTCCATTTTTTCTCACCTGTTTTCCTTCTCTGTGTGTCTATGTTCCAATCTTTTCTTATAAAGACCTCAGTCATGTTGGATTAGGGCCCGATTTTATGAATTCATTTTAATTAAAGTACTCTTTTTTAAATGCCCTATCTCAAAATTCAGTGAGCCCTCCTTATCCACAGGTTTTGGATTTACACACTCATCCAACTATGAATCAAAAATAGTTTTTTAAAAAAATGTGCATATACCAAACAGATAAGACTTTTTTCCTTGTCTTTATTTGTAAACAATATAGCATAGCAACAATTCACATAGCATTTATATTATATTAGATATTTATTATAAGTTATGTAAAGATGATTTAAATCCCATGAGAAGCTATGTGTAGGTTATTTGCAAATACTGTGCCATTTTATATAAGAAACTTGAGCATCAGGAGGGTTTTGGAACTAATGTTCCCAGCCCTGTTCTACTGGACAGCCACACATTCACAATTAAAGTTACTTGGATTTGGGACTTTAACACATGTGTTTTGAGAGGGCACAGCTCAGCCCATAACCATGATAAAACTTTTGAATAATTACTGTGAAGAAAGAGAAGTCTCAGCGCACACATACAGATACTTGCATGGTACAAAGTCTAGTTGAGTTTAAGAGTTGTAAATTTGTAGCAGGACACAGTAGTTGATAAATAAAAACAGATGGAACAGATAATTGGAGTGATCCACTTAGATGGGAGTGTACAGTAGGTGTTCTGGGGGAACAAGGTACTGAAGTGGCAAAGGATTGAGGAAATCCTCCTTTTAAGCAGACTATGGAAGCAAGTGAAGAGGTGTGTGAAAGACTGGCTGGAAGAAGCCCAAGAAATTCAAATACTAAGGACTCTTTGTATTATCTGTAGATTCTCTAAGAATGGAAGAACTAAAAATTGTAAAGAACAGTTAGTGTTCACAGAATGGGATAGTTTAGTTAAGAGTTTGTTTTGTTTTGGTTTTGGTTTTCATTTTTGTACCAGACATTGAACCCTGGGGTGCTTATCCACTGGGCAATATCCTCAGCCCTTTTTTATATTTTATTTAGAGATAAGGTCTTGCTGAATTGCTTAGAGCCTTGCTAAATGGCTGAGGCTGGCTTTGAACTCATGATCCTCCTGCCTCAGCCTCCTGAGACCCTGGGATTACAGGCATGTGCCACCACACTGGGTGATAGTTAAGTTTTAATGGTTAGCACAGTTCCTGATGGTGATAAGGTCAAGGTTAAGATCATCACACTGTGTTGAAGTTGAGATCAAGACCTATGAATCAGGATATTAACTGGTAATTCAGGTAGATATTGATGTTGTCTGGGATGTGATTCAGACTTCTCTGTGAATAGGAAGAAGAGATGCGAAGTTTGGTAGCTGGTATATTTTGACATTATTTTCAGAAGGAGAGTGATTTGGGCTCTTATATTATTAATATTGGTATGACTCAAACCAGGGTCACCCTAGTCCTGTGAATGCTGACATTGACCAGGTAATTATAGCCACACAGGGCTACACCAATAATATGGTTAAGTACTGTAGTCCTTGACATTTATCATTTAAGAATTGTTTAGATAAAACATAATCCACAACTGTGGTATACTGGTAAAGACTTTAGGCTCTGCACCCAGACTGCTTACGTTCAAATCCAGCCACTATCATCACAAGATCCCTGACCCAGGCAGGAAAGTCATTTAACATTCCTGGACTTTCATCTCCTTGTCTATGAAATGGAAATAATATTGGTTATTTCTATTTCACATTGTAGGGCTTTGAAGATTATTGAGACAATTCATATCAAGCACAGAGATCAGCACTTGGTTCACAATAGGTACACAATCCTTTTTTAGCTCTTGTTATTTGAAAGCCTTATTCACATTTGACACTATTCACCATCTATATTGCCTCTTATCAAATTGCATAGCAATTGTTTGTTTGAACCTCTATCTCTCTTTGAAGCTGTGAGCTCACTTTGGCACCTGGGTTGTTCACTCTGAGAAAACAAGTACCTGCTGCATAGTAGCGCTTGAGAACAGTTTGTTAAACAGATTAATGAAAAAAATGAGAGATATTTTTCAGTATGCAGGTGAACAACATAAGAGTGACAGGGGAAAGTGGTTCTAAGCTGTCTGTCTACTTCCTCAGATAGAAAGCCTTGTTTGCAAAGTCTTCTTTGAAATGGGTTTTAATTTCTACAAAATAATAACATATGTCTTAAAATTTGTTAATTTAAAAAATCATTATATTATTTATAAACATTAGACTTGGCTATGGAAATACATTTCATGGCTCTACTAATATATTATAAAAATTATATTCCTCAGCTGAATTAGTCATCTATTGTTGTGGAACAACTATCTCAAAATCATGCCGCTACCATAGCGTTTATTTTCTCTGTATCTGCCGTTCTGCTGTGGGTTGGGGGATCCACAGATATAGGCTAGGCTCAGCCAGGCTGCTCTGCTCCAAGCCAAGGGTCTAAATTGACTTGACTTCCTTGCTCCTTTTGACCTGGGCTCTGGTCTGCTCCAAACATAATCATGTCTAGAAGAACCTCTTCTTATGGAAGATGGCAGAGGTGCCGTTAGGCAAGTCAATGATATAAACACATTTTAATCTCCTGCTTATGTCAGACTTCCTTACCTTCAAAAAAGTCATGCAGCCAAGTCCAAAGTCAATGCACAGGGAAGCACCCTTTACTTCTGATGGGGCAGAATACAAAGTTACTCTGTAAATGGTGTGGATATAGGGAAGTGAGGAGAATTGTGACATGTGTTTGGTCTATCCCACGTTCTTGGTCCTAAATTATTCTTAAATCCTGGGCCAGCAAAAAAAATATTATTCTACATTGACTCTAATACAAGTCAGCAAACATTGTATTTTAGGACAATCTTCCACTTGTTTGAGGTCATAAAATCTTCTTTCAAGCCAGAAATAACCAAAGATGAATGAATTAGACATCTGGAAGCCTCATATAGTTTTGAAATAATGAAATTCAATGGTGGTCTCCTTAACCTACAGAGAACCCAACATTCCATTCCCTCAATATCCTACTGAATTCAAAAGTCACTGCCAATGCTTTTTGCAAGATACACTATAAATGTGCAAGTAGCCTAAGTTGCCCTAAAATTTATTTAGCATCTAACATGTTTTCTGAATTATGGAGAAAGATAGAAATTGTGAATAAACTGGACACTCACTGATAAGAAATTATGGCACAGTGGAAGGTGAAGTCTTGGACCCAAAAAGGGATGGATGTAACATTTACCCCAATACAATCCTGAAAATTGACAATCTCAATGATTAAAGCATTTAACCCCTGAGTTTTCTCACCTGTAAAATAGGGGTACATGGTATCAAATGTTTCCTTATTGTAAACCTGAATTACAAATGCATTTATTTACAAGTTAAATTTTTACCAATAGCATACATATGAATGTAGTTTTATTGCTATTATTAGATGGAAATGAAAATACTTTTCATAGAAGACTTTATGTAAGGTTTACATGTATCACATGAATGAGTTTCATAGCCTTTCCCTTTAAATACACAACTGAAAAACTGAAGCAGATGTACTCTCACTGAAAGGTACATTTCTTATTCTCATTATTTAAAAAACGGACACTCCCTTTTTATATATTTTTATTTTTCTGAGTACAAATTGGTAAAAAATATATTCGTGTGTGTGTGTGTATGTGTGAGTGTGTGTTGCACTTTAAAAGACCTTCAGCTGGACTCCTGGCTTGTTCCCTTGAGGGAGACAAACGTGAATGATATCTGTCCCTGTTTGTCAGAAATGGGAAGATTGGTAGAGAAGCAGCCTGAACAGGCCCCAGGGAGTGAGCAGGGCACTGAAGGGCAGAATTTCTGCCCTAACACACAGGACCCGTCAGAGTGGTGACTTTTGCTTTCCTTTGAACTGGGACATCCTAAGGGCACTAGATTGATAGATTTTGAGACAAGTTCATTCAAAGTTACCATAGGGGATCTGTCTATTGTTTTTAAGCAAGTGAATAAAAATCAGCTCTATTTTGTAAGAGTTCTTAAAATAGTCCACAATCATTTCTTTTTAAAAGACTGCTAGATTCTCAGTCAAAAGAAAGTCAAAGAATAACAAAACTATTTATGGAATACTGACCTTGTTTTGGTTACTATTTATTTATTATAATGTAGGTGATAATTACCTTACCTTTAAATAGAAAATGCGAAACTCAAAGAGATTGGGTAGCTACATGTGAAAGTCAATCCCAAAGCACACAGTTGTAAGATCTGAGATTTAAACCTGGGAAAATAGAATGAGTCTTTTCTGTATAAGACCTCACCTTAGCCACTGGGTGAAGGGCATTCCATTCTTGTCTAACAAGTGACAAAATGAAACAAAATGTGCATAAAATGACAACAGTACCTCCATCTTGTTCAGATTGTCAAATATAAAAAAGCTCCTGGTCTTGTTTTCACTTTTAATGGGGATACTTACTTACTTTACAATGAGCCCTGAGGGCCTAACTGGTATAACTCATGACAGAACTTGCACATTTCCTGACACAGAGTAGACAGATAATAAGATGGAGATTGTGCTGGTTAATTTTAGATGTTGATTTGACTAAGTTAAGGATGTTTCCGGAAGAGATCAGCCTTTGAATCAGTAGACCGAGTAAGGAAGATCTGCCTTAACCAGTGTGGACAGGCTCCAATAATCTGCTAAGGATTTAGATAGAAAAATGAAATTTAAAAAAGGCAAGTGCAAATTATCTTCTGTGTCTAGGACATGCCACACCTTACACCTTTCTGCCTTCCTTAGACATCAATAGTCAATATACTCAGGCTTCTACCCTAGGACTTACACCAGGGGAATTCCAGGTTCTCAGGCTTTCTGCCTCAGACTAAAGGTTAAATCATAAGCTCCTCGGTTTTCAGGCTTATGGACCCAGACTGAATAACATTACTGACTTCCCTGGTCCTCCACCTAGCACAGAGCCAATCATTGAGTTCTTAATCTTTGTAGGGATTACATGAACCAATTCTCATATTAAATCTCTTTTTAGGTGTCCCTCTGTATCTGTCTTTCTGTCTACCTACCTGTCTATCCATCCATCCATTCACCATGCTATTGGTTCTGTTTCTCTGGATAACTCTGACTAATGCAATCATGATGTTATGTCAACACTGATGATGATGATGATGAAGATGACATAAATACTTGTTTGCCTAGAAGCAACTCCTATAATTCTGAATTGGTTTCCAACTGAACTTTTTGAAAAACTTTACATAAATGATTTGATCAACTGAAACTGAAGGCAAGATTTCCACTAGCTCTTTGTGGAGAATCTGATCATTGCTCAGATCATTGTTTCTATTCTCCACTTCATACACTTCATACACTAGAGACCCTGCACATTATGGTCCATGAACCTAGACCAGCAACCTCACCAACAGATGGAGAAACTCAGCTAATTGGGTATACCAGCTCTGAAATCATACTGAGAACCAGATGGATTACCCAGTGATTTCAGCCTCAGGGCTGGTGAGGCCAGACGCAAAGGAGACCTGGATCTCTTGAGGGTATTACAAAGACTGTGTTTCAGGTGTCACCTGGCCATTTCATCTTTATTTTTTTGAATAAAATGTATACGGGCTTCTACAAACTCATGCCTCAATTTATTGTATGTAGTATTTTTTAAAAGAGAGATCATATGGCATTAATCATATTTTATAGATCTTTTATTAGAATTTGAAAATGTACATATGTTCATACAGTAGTATCCAAACAACTAAAAAATGTATATTAAGTATAATTACATGGAACTTTACTAAGCTCAAGTGAACCATTGTGTTTGAGTGCTGGCTTGAATCACACTATTCTGTTATTCTAATGGAAAATATTCTAAAAATTACATTTTCATATTTTGTTATTTAAGAAAGAAATGACTTTTTTTCTTGAAATTAAATACATAAAATAATTGATTTTTCTTTTTACAAAGAGAAATTAGGTAACATTTTCTCATTACTAGAATAATTACTGAATTGAGAGAATATGTTGCATTTTTTTTCATACTTTATTTTCTTCTGTTAGATATATGTAGGGGTCCATTGTTTTAAATGGCCACTTTCGCAACACTCGTGCTTATGAAAATTGTGACTGGCCATATACCAAACTTTTGTATCTATTTCACAATTTACTTAAAATAGAATGGAGACGTATATATCAGAACTGCTTTTTTGGAACATCATTGTGTTAGGAATTTCCCCAGCACTCCACACTGATCTGCCCACTTGTGGTACTAAGTGAAAGCTGATGGTCCCTGGATAGCCAAAGCCATCTTGAGCAAAAATACAAAACAAACAAACAAACAAAACAAAACAAAGCCAGAGGCGTCCCACCATCTGACTTCAAAATATATTGCAAAACTCTCTCAGTCAGAACAGCATGGCATTGGCATAAAAACAGACACACAGACCTATGGAACAAAATTGAGTGTCCAGAAATAACCCCAGTATCTACAGTGAAATAATTGTTGACAAAGTTCCTAAGAACACACATTAAGAAAGAAAAGTCTGCACAATAAATGGTGTTGGAAGAATCAGGTATTTACATGCAGAAGAATGAAACTAGACCCTTATCTCTAACCAGTTACAAAAATCTACTCAAAAATGATTAAAGATTTACATGTAAGAACTGAAATCATGAAACAAGAAGAAGAAAACTTAGGGGAAATGCTTCAGGACATTGGAATAGGCAAGGACATTATGAATAAAACACTAAATATATAGTAAGTAAAAGTAAATGTAGACAAAGGGGATTTCATCAAACTGAAAATCTTTTGTACAGCAAAGGAGACATCAGCAGAGTGAAAAAAAACCTACACAATGAAAGAAAATCTATGCAAACTATACATCTGACAAGAAGTTGATATTCTAAATAAAATATGGAAATAAAATGAAACAGCAAACAAATATTATAAAATAGGCCTAAATAGACATCTCAAACAATGGCATACAAATTTCCAACAGTGTTTTAGTCAGCTCTTTTGTCCCTATAAACAAAAGAACTGACAAAAACAATTTGAGGTGGAAAGATTTATTTGGCTCGAGACTTCAGAGGTCTCCATTGATGGCCCACTCAGTCCAAGGTGAGACAGAACATCATGGTGGAAGGGTGTGGCAGAGGAAAGCAGATCAGGACATGGAAACAGGCAAGCAGAAAGAGTTCTGATCACCAGGGATAAAATATAAACCCAAAGGCATATCACCAGTGACCCACCTCCTCCAGCCACACACTAACAGCCTACAATTACAGCACAATTAATCCATATCAGTGGGTTAATGCACTGATTGGGTTTAATTTCTCATAATTCAGTCATTTAACTTCTACACTTTTTTATATTGTCTTACACATGCACTTTTGGGGGACACTTCACATCTAAACCATAACAAACAGGTATACAAAAAAAAAAAATACTCCACATCACTGATCATCAGGGAAATGTAAATCAGAACCATATTGAGATACCATCTCACTCTGATAAGAATGAATTTTTTTTAAGCTTCAGACCATAAAAATCAATTATGAGATTTTTTTCCATAGTCATGTTTTATTTTAACACTTTTACTTTCTTCACAAAAAACTTAAATTCTCTGTAAGTTAAAATTTATATGATAAAATGATAGGTAGATACAGTTTAAATATCATTTTGATAGGAAGACAGAGTTCTTTAATTTTTTTTTTTTTTTTCTTTTTTGGTACTGGGGAATGAACTCAGGGGTATTCTACCACAGAGCAACATCCCCAGCCATATTTTGTGTTTTATGTGGAGACAGGGTCTCACTGAGTTGCTTAGTGCCTCACCATTGCTGAGGCTGGCTTTGAACAGTTCTTTAATTTTAAAATACATTTTTTTATTTCTGTGTTTCTCAATTAGGAACAGAGGACTCATGTGATCATTATTTTCTTCTATTTTTTTTTTTAGAAGAGAATGATTCCCTTAAGAAGTATAAAATGTCCTTCTTTATCCCTTTTCACTAACTTTGGTTTGAAGTCCACTTTATCTGATATGAGGTGCAAACTCCTGCTTGTTTACATGGTCCATGTGAGCGATACGTTTTTTTTCCCACCCTTTCACTTTCAGTCTGTGGATGTCTTTTCCTGTGAGATGAGTCTCTTGAAGGCAGCATATTTTGGGGACTTTTTTTTTTTTTAAATCCAGTCTGTCAGTCTATGTCTTTTAATTGGTGCATTTAGGCTATTCACATTCAGGGTTATTGTTGAAATATAATTTGTAATCCCGGTCATTTTGGTTTATTTTTGGTTTTTACCTTGTCTTGGTTTCTCCTTTGATTGGCCTTTTTAAGTGTAGTTCCTCTCTTTGTAAATTTTCATTGTTGGTTATCATTTCCTCCTCATGGAATATTTTGCCAAGAATGCTGTGTAGTGCAGGTTTTCTTGCTGTAAATTCTTTTAACTTTTGTTTATCATGGAAGCTTTTTATTTCATCATCAAATCTGAAGTTCAATTTTTCTGGATATAGGATTCTTGGTTGGCATCCATTTTCTTTCAGAGCTTGGAATATGTTATCCCATGATCTGGCTTTTAGGGTCTGGGTTGAAAAATCTACTGAGATCCGAATTGTTCTCCCCCTATATGTAATCTGATTCCTCTCTCTTGTGGCCTTTAAAATTCTGTCCTTATTCTGTATGCTTGGCATTTTCATTATAATGTGCCTTGGTGTATATCAGTTGTAATTTTGTACATTTGGTGTCCTGTAAGCCTCTTGTATTTGATTTTCCATTTCTTTTTTCATGTTTGAGAAACTTTCTGATATTATTTCATTGAAGAGATTGTGCATTCCTTTGGTTTGAAATTCTGTGCCTTTTTCTATCCTGATAAATCTTAGATTTGGTCTTTTGATGCTATCCTGTAATTCTTGTACATTCTGTTCATGATTTTTCACCATCTTCACTGTATGATCAGCTTTATTTTCAAGATTGTATATTTTGTCTTCATTATCAAAGGTTCTGTCTTCCAAGTGCTCTAGTCTGCTGGTGATGCTATGAAGCTTTTTATTTGGTTCATTGTTTCTTTTGTTTCAAGAATTTGATTTTTTTCCCCCATAATCTCTAGCTCTTTCTTATAGTAATCTTTTGCTGTCTATATTTGCTCTCTTATCTCTTTGTTGGAATGGTCAATGGTTGACTTTATTTGCTCTCTTATTTCTTTTTTGGAGTGGTCAATTTTTGCCTGTTTTGCTCGCTTCAGTCATTCTTTAATTTGTGGATCATTTTAATTACATATATCCTGAATTCTTTCTCCGACATTTCATCAACTGTGCTGTCAATTGATTCTATTATTGTAGTATCTTGGTTTATTTGGGGCACTTTCTTCCCTTATTTTTTCATGTTGATTATGTATCTTCCTTTCTTGCAATGCTAATCTGAGGTATTGCAGTTTCTATCCTATAATCTTGTAGTAACACTACAGATTACCTATATCTTTCCTTGGAGTTCACTTCCAGTTCCCAGCAGGTGTCCCCAGATGGACACTACTGCCACTAAAGATGGGGGCGGTGGTAGTGGAGGTAACTCAAGATGGCAGTGGGAGTGGCGTTGGCTGGGCACCCACAGCAGTCCCTGAAGGTGGTCCTGGGCCTTGGCCTGTGCTTCTGCCAGTTGGCAGGAACTCTGGCACCAAGAATGACTGTTTTCAAAACACAAGGTAACAAGTGCTGGTGAGGATATAGAGGAAAAAAAAAACCCTTAAACACCATGAGTGGGAATGCATATTACTATAACTATTGTGGAAAACTGTATAGAAGTACCTCATAAAAATAATAATAAAATTACCACGTGATGCAGCATTCTCATTACCATATATATATATGAAATAAAATCAGTATGTCAAAGAGACATCCACACTCCCATGTTTGTTATAGAACTATTCATGATAGCCAAGAAATGGAAACAACCTATGTGCCCATAAAATGATGAATGAATTAAGAAAATGTGATACATGTGCACTATAGAAGACTATTTAGCCTGCCAAAGAATGGAATCTTATCATTTGCATTAACACAGATGAAACTGGAGATGATTATGTTTGGTGAAATAAGCCAGGCACAGAAAGACAAGTACCACAGGATTCACTTATGTAGCACACAAAAAAAAGTTGATCTCATTGAAGCTAAGAGTGAAATCGTGGTAGCCAGAGCCTGGGGAGACAGTAGGGATTGAGGTATTGGGGAAGGATGATCGATGGATACTAAATTACAATCAAATGGGTGTAAGAAGTTTTGTTGCACTAATGCACGAAAGGGTGACTATAGATAACAATTATGTGCTTTATATCTCAAAAAGCAAGAAGCTATTTTGAATGTTTTCATGATGAAGAAATGATAGATTTTTGAGGAGATAGATAATTTTACCCTGATTTAAACACTGAATAATATATACATGATTGAAATATCTCATGACACCTCATTAATATGTACAATATTAATGCTTTAATATATACAATAAAAATAAAATTTAAAAAAACCTGCAAAGCCTGAAGGGAGTAACTTTTAGGAGTTTTGGAAAAATTTAGAATTCTGTCTTTCACTTGGGACCTAAGACATTTTTTAATATCAATTGTGCCATATCACAGGCTATAATATAGCATAAATTTGTAGGAAAATGAAGACATATCATAATCTTAATTCCATTCTTGGGAATAACTATCATTTATTCAGTACCTACTATGTGACAGCCCCCACTCCAAGTGTTCCATGCATTTTCTTATTAAAGATTCACAAAAATCCACAAGAGAAAGCTCACTAGGTCCATTTTTTAAATGATTTAGTTTAAAATCAGTAAGGATCAACAATTCACCAGGACATCTCTTAGCTAGGATGCAAACTATAGATGATCTTACCACTTAATTTTGTCCATTCCTTTGTCTGTTTAAGCTGAGCTGAGCTGACATGCCACAGATGTCCCAATACTGTGGCAAGTGCAACTATACAGAAGAGGAAAGATCATTCTTTCTTCCTTTTCTATAAAACAAAATGTTCATTAAAGATCACACAATCCAGCCGGACGTGATGGCACACTCCTGTAATCTCAGCACTTTGGGAGGCTGAGAATCACAAGTTCAAAGCCAGCCTCAGCAACAGTGAGGCACTATGCAACTCAGTGAGACCCTGTCTCTAAATAAACACAAAATAGGGGTGAGGATGTGGCTCAGTGGTCGAGTATCCCTGAGTTCAATCCCTGGACCCAATAATAAAAAAGATCACACAATCTGGTTAAGCAAGGTATTAAAGCAAAATGGTGCAATGATCTGCCTAGTTAATCATGGTCAATTCTAGGTAGAGTTGTATGTATGCCAATAATCTCAGTGAAAAAACAATTACTGGTGAAATGTACTAGAGGCCAGTTCAGTTCATTCATAGCAAGAGGAGTGAATGCTAAACTTAAGAAACAGTCTTTGCTTTTAAACCTCTTTCATTCTTTTCCTATAGCTCACTATTGATAGAGTCTAGAGAAGTACCTCTTCACTCTTTTTAAGATCATTCTGAAATGGACATAAAGATTATGTGTGTGTGTGTGTGTGTGTGTGTGTGTGTGTATGAACTCTCATAGTGTTCATGTACAAATGGGAGAAAATGGTCTTTTAAGAAATAGATTCTTTAAATACATCTGGTAGAAAAGTAAAGAGTGTTCAGAAGATAGGGAGCTAAGCTGGGCTGTGGATGACCACTCTACTTCAAAACATGACCTCTCAATCCTGGACCTTGCTGACATGTTTCTGAGTTATAATGTACCTCTCTGTGCATGGATTTACCATGCTAGAAATCAGCCTTCTCTTGAAAGATACTAAAAGAGATTGTAAATAAGAAATTTGCCAAGCAATCAACATTCAAGAGAATATTCATTTAGTAAGTGCCAAACTTTATTTCTCTAATAAGCCCAGAAAACAATAACACAGTGGCCAGCTACCATTTGTTTCAATTGGAATCTCAGAAGGTTCTGAGAGCACTGAGAATCAAATAGCTACTGTTTGATGGGAAGTGATGGCCTGTGGGCCTGTTTTGTTGTCTACATATCTATTGGTATATTTGCTTCAGGAAGGCAAACTTCCTGATAATCTGTGGTAGCACTCTGCTGTGTCACCAAACTGGAAAGGGGGAGATGTAAAAGACCTCATCAAAACCAGGGCATCGATTCATATGTTTTTCAAATTAGTGGGCCCCAAGGGACTACAAAAAGAAGTAGTCCATTTCCTTGAAGAACTTTACTGGTTGTAGACATCACACACTCCAAAATTAAACTATATGGTTATTACTGTCAATTGCAGAACTAGAAGGGTCAAAATTAACAGTGGAAAAGGAAAACTCTCAATGAGAAGTCTGTTCATATTTTCCAATGCTAATTGGATGAGCATACTGAGAAGCCAATATCTGCCTGTGAATTACGCAGTTAGGCCAATACATCTGTTTAGCTGTTAAACATGGATTTTATTTGGGAGCAGGTACTGAGGATTGAACTTGGTTCACTGAACCACTAAGCTACATCCCTAGCCATATTTTGTATTTTATTTAGAAACAGGGTCTCATCAAGTTGCTTAGCACCTTGGTATTACTGAGGCTGGCTTTCAACTCACAATCCTCCTGCCTCAGCCTCCTGAGCTGCTGGGATTACAGGAATGCATCACCACACCCAGCCTTAAACATGGACTTTAATAGTTAATCACAAATTAATTCAGTGAAATCACATTATTTGATTGAGATAAATAACTTGATCACTTAACCAATCTAGTCCCCAAATTTATATTCCCAAATACAAAAATATTTTCTTCTTTGCAGGAAGGAACCACCCATAAACTCAAGAGTCTAGGAATGTAGTTGGTCACTTCCTTGTTTTCTATTTATCACATATATACACATTTTGATGGTCAGCCATTTGTTCTCACTGAATTTCAGTTTTGTGATGTGCAAAGTGTGTCTAAAATGGTGTCAAGTGGGAGATCAGAAAATATAGATTATAGTTCCAGCATGTCTAGAAGTACTTATAAGTAGGGATGCATTTTTTAAACATTGTATGCTTATTTTCTTCCTCTATAAAATCAAAGTGGTAGTGATGTTGGAATTCTAGGTGCTTAGACTGGAGTATGTGGATGCTGAGGAACGAATTCATAAGGTCTTGAACTCCATCACTTGAACCCAGGCATGATGTATCGACATTGTGGCTCATAATGTCAGACTATTTCTTCCTGGGAAAAGTTCTCTTGCATTCACTAAGAGTTTGATGCAATTTGTGTCACCTAAATATGTAGACCCTCTTGACTAAAAGTCTTGAGAACTTTACTCTCAGTAACATCATTTAAAGCCTTTTGAATGCTAAGTAGTACAATCTTTAGATATGACTTTTAAATGTTGCCACCATTTGTTTCCCTTTCAAAATGTTTTGAAGAATGATTAATGAAATATTTGGATCAAAAATTTCTAGCTTAGTTGTGGAGCACTTGCCTTGCACATGTGAGGCACTGGGTTCGATCCAGAGCACCACATAAAAGTAAAATGGAAGATATTTTGTCTATCTACAACTAAAAATATTTTTCAAAAATCTCTAAATACCTAAAGAGCCTATGGAATGAGTGTTGTAGGGAATCTGTGGATCCTTAATAGTAAGTACAATTGTTGTGTGTGTGTTTCTAAGATAATCTATAGCTCTTATCATATTCTTTTTTTTATCATAGAAAGGTCAAGAACCCCCTGATTGAGTGGTTGGAATTTGCCCCACATATTTTCATTTAAAAAGAGGAGCAGGTAAAGAATTAAGAAGTAATTTTGACTCTGCTTCTTTTTTTTTTTTAAATATTTTTTAGTTATACATGGACACAGTGTCTTTATTGTGTTTATTTATTTTTATGTGGTGCTGAGGATCGAACCCAGTGCCTCACACATGGGAGGCAAGCACTCTGCCACTGAGCCACACCCTCAGCCCTTGAATCTGCTTCTTAATTGGCTATTGCAACTGGTCGACGAATATGGAAGACCTTAAGCAGAGAGATACAATGTAAGGGGAGTGAACAAACATTAAAGTTTAAGAAATTTGAATGATTTCAACTTCCTTCTTTCTTTTACTTTTCCCATTTTTCCTGTTTTCATTAATCAGTTGTAGAATAGGATCATCAACTGAAAAAATTTCAAAAATATTTTGTATATGGTCTGTCCCCCTCATATAATTACTCTTGTATCTTGTTATGGTTTAGTTATGAGGTGTCCCATGAAAGCTCATGTATGAGACAATGCAAGAAGGTTCAGAGATGAAATGATTAGATTATGAGATATTTAACCTAGTCAGCGGATTAACCCACTGATGTCAATTAACTGAGTGGAAACTCTAGGCAGGAAGGCTGTGGCTAGAAGAGGTAGATCACTGGGGCATGACTTTAGGGTTTATATTTTGTCCCTGGTAAGCAGAATTCTCTCTCTCTTTCTCTCTCTCTCTTAACTGTCATATTCTGAGCTGCTTTCTTCCACCACATGCTTCCACCATGAGCCAAAATAAATATTTCATCTTTTAATTGTTCTTGTCAGATCTTTTGGTTACAGTGATGCAAAAGTAACTAAAATACACCTAAAATTATTTTGTTGTTGAAAGAAATTTAGGACTATAATCAAGAGTCTCAAAAATCTTCATATGTTTGAGCAAGTGATTACATTTCTTGATGTCTATCCTAAGGAACATTTAAAATGTAGGCAGAAAACATGTTATTAAATTTTTCCAGGTAAAATAATATATAAAATTAAGTAACAAAGATATTTATCAAACTTTAAGGTATTGGTTAAATAAGTTATGGTATATCTACATAATGTTATATTATGCAGCAATTAATTTTGAGACAGGATCTCACTAAGTTGCCCAGGCTGGCCTCGAACTTGGAATCATCTTGCCTTAATTTCCTGAGTTGCTGGGATTACAGGCATATGCCAGTGCACCCAGATTCATGCAGCAATGCAAATGGAGCATGTTCAAGGGTTTATATTGTGATGGTGACAGAAAAAAAATTTTAAATAAAACTTTATAATCTGTATAAGAAAAGCTAACAATAGTGGTTATTGGTAGGTGGTGGGATAAAGGATAATGTATTTCTTTCCTTAAATTTCTATATTTATCCATTTTATAAAGATAATATAGTACTATAAATTAAACATTCATGTATTTTCCCTTATTTTTATAATTCAAACATACCACACAGATCTACGATGATAATGTGATATTATGTGGATAATTATGCATAAATACAGAAATGTGTAGGTAAATTTTTTCATTTCGGTGATTCTGATGTTCAGAGCTTCTATTACATTTAAGAAAAATATTGTATGATATTGCCATGATACACACATTTTCAAGTGAGTTTTCAATTGACCATCCTAATTAAGTTCTAAGCTTACTCGATTACAGTATTCTTTGCTGGCTTTTGTTTTTTTAGGCAAAATAAAGTCTAGTACTATGTATTTTGTTCAGCTATAGACCACAATATTCTATACAATTTTAAATGTACACATTGAGAAGTCAAAAACAAACACATTCACATAATTTGTGATGGCTGGAAGGGCAAAGATGTCATAACTTACCAATGCTCACAAATACATCCTGTTTCAAAACTATCCTGAGCTACTTCTAGTCTGATCAGAAAATATTCTTTAAGAATTCCTTTTCTTTGAGATAGCAGGTCCAGTTTTTCAGTCTTATGGGACAATGCCAGTCTGGTAGATGGAGGAAGGCCCTAGTCAAATTTGAGGCCTGGGCTGGGGTTGTGGCTTAGTGGTAGAGCGCTTGCCTAGCATGCATGAGGCGCTGGGTTTGATTCTCAGCACCACATATAAATAAATGAAAAAAATAAGGGTCCATCAACAACTAAAAAAAAAAATTAAAAAAAAAATTTGAGGCCTCCTCTGAGCCATGTTGAAATTCAAAACTTTTTAAATTACTTTTACTAAAGGTCAGCTTCCTTGAATTATCAACAACTTACTGCTCTTTGAATATCCTAGGTCCATGCTATGAAATTTTGAAAGCCATCATGATATGCTCAATATAAAAGAGAATGAAATCTGTGAAGGGCAATTGCACAGACAGGCAGCCTGACGAAGCCACACATTTTGTGGTTCTAGAACTTAGCTCCTTTGCAGTTGCTACCTCAGATAGTAAGATACTCCCTTGTGCTCTCACTGGGTATTTTCAATCATCACTAGCGATTTCATGCCATCCTGAGCATTTAACCTAATATTACTACCAGAGTGCCAGGCTGGGAATGACTTCTTATCCCAGAGCGTAACTGTTTGAGATTTGTTTGGGCTTAGGATAGGAGCAGGCAGCTGAGATGCATTTCGATCCAGGAAAACAAAAAAAGAAAGAAACAAAAAAACAAAAAAAAAAATGAAAAATGACACATTTCTGAATTGCAATGATACATCAGATCTTTGTTCATGTTTCCTTCCTGGGAGGGAAAAAAGAAAGACCAACTAATTGCCATAACTAATTAAAAATGAAGCTGATGGGCTGCTCCCCCATACTGAATTTACAGGGTAGTGATAATTCCAGTTAACTGTAAACATGCTTTTAAAAATCCAATTTCTCTTTTCAAAAGGCTTTCAGGGGCTGAGTATCACAAACTTTGTGATATATAAGTACCAAATATACTGTGGTAATAAAATTCTTGCACTAGGTTAACTACACAATTTGCTAATAACATTGGCTGACACAACCCATGAAAATCAGTGGCAGGCTGAATTCTGGCATGTGTACAAAGGTTTTATTGAACACATGCTGCCAGTGAATCGTGCCTTGCTTACTCATGACCAGGCAGCCATGGTGGGTGTGTAGGTGTGTATTGGTGCGTATGTGTGCGTGTTTTGAAGATCCTCTGCCTTCATTTCCTGCAATCTTTCTGATAACTGTCTCACAGACCATGAATATATTCTTTCCTTTTGTCTCAAGCAAGACTTTGGGTGTCCGCATGTTTTCAATGGAAACAACATCAAAACTTACCTCATCTGTGCTGTGTTTAAAAGGTGTATTCACAAGATTTCTCAGCTTCACTAAATGTCTCTGTAATCTTACACCACAGATAACCTGGGGTCACTACCTGGCCACTGGATCAGTATGATGCAGTGTGACCAGTGGCTTCCAGGGACAGTGGCAGGAAGGCATCTTGAACCTTGTTGTGTGGTTATCCCTCTAAGTGTATCTCTGTGGAGGATAGCTAGTACCAGGAAGAGTGTAAGAGGATCTGTTGCTAGAGATAATCCTCTCTTCTATTTATTTTGATCTTATCCTGTAAAAAATGTGTATATTTAGATATTTTAATAATATACACTCACATAAGTTACAAATAATTTTATGTGTAGGTAATATTTATTCATTATTTATTTAATATGTGGGCATCAAAAGAGATGTTTAGATAATATTGGCAAGCAATTTTTAAATTTTTATTTCCCTGTCTCAATATGTATTTATGGAATGTTTATCAATATCAGGAAATTATATTTCTTAATTTGTAAATGGATGTTTTCAAATGAGACTTTCTTCTGTGTTGAGCTAAGAAGCAGCACTGTGGCTGGTACAAGCCAAGTGCCTCAGAGACTCTCTTCTTACAAGTGCTTTTCACATCTACTGTGGTCAAGACCCACTGTCTTCGGGCAAGAGTGCTGAGGACACAGAGCACAGCAATATGTGAGAGCAATGAACCAACACACAGGCTGACTGCACGCTTCACAGAGATTCAGCAACAGCCAACCTGTGGGGGGGTCCATGGAAGTGAATGGAAACTGTCATCATCAGGAATCTGAAAGCTGAGCCCCAGAGGTGTGGATGCAGGCATGGAACCTGGGCTTCAGGAACCTGGGCTTCAGGCCCTGGGGTTCCACCCATCAGCAGGACTTCTCCAAAGGTCAAGTAAATTTAATAGCAGTTCTGGAAGAAGTAAGAATCACAATACTGAAGCAGAGACGTTGGCCACAAATAGAAACCCAGCTGGAAGTGGAGCTCAGGCAAAATGTTAAGATTCTTTTTTGGGGGGAGAGTGGGTACGAGGGATTTCACCCAGGGGTTCTTAATCACTAAGCCACATCCCCAGTTCTTTTAATTAATTAAATTTTTTTTTAATTTTTTTTTCTTAGTTGTAGATGGACACAATGTCTTTATTTTATTGCTCTGTATGTGGTGCTGAGGATCGAACCCAGGGCCTCACGCATGCGAGGCAAGTGCTCTACCGCTGAGCCACAATCCCAGCCCCTAATTAGTTAATTTTTAAAAATTTTGAAAGAGAGTGTGGCTAACTTAGCCTCACAAAGTTGTCGAGGCTGGCCTTGAACTTACAATCCTCCTGCCTCAGCCTTCAGAGTCTCAGGGATTACAGGCAGTGGGTCTCAACCACAGTAAATGTGAAAAGTACTTACAAGAAGAGAGTCTCTGAGGCACTTGGCTTGCACCAGCCACAGTGTTGTTTCTCAGATGAATAATATCTTGAAGTTCTAACTGACCCTGTTTTTGCCCCATGTATGGCATACCACCACAGCTAGAAAAATATTAGGATTCTTACCTTTAACCTTTTTCCTGTTATGAAAATTTCCACAATGGAAACACTAAGATAGGCCTGAATAAAGTAGGGTGCAAAAGTGAATGTGATTCTGCTTGTCTCAGAATTTACCACATAGAATAAAGTATGGAATTAATAAAATCATTGTGCTAATAAACTGAGAAAGAAGCAATTTAATCCTATATGTTATAATATGAAAGAAAAAAACAGACCCATTACTTTTTTTGTGGGAGGGAGAAGTACTGAGGTGCCTTCTAACACTATCATTTTAGTGTCATGAAATTTGCAAAATAACACGATACCAGTTTGTACAAAATTGTGACCCAAAGTCATGACCCTGTGTACTCTGTACTTACATAATAATCATGTTTATTCTGTGTGTGTAAAAATAGACATAAAAACAAAATGTTCACAAGAACCATTCAACAGACTAACTCAATATTAATTATTTAACAAATTGAATACTATTTTAGCATTGAAAAAAAAAGATATGTTTTTCTCAGGGAAATTGCCTTGTAGTGAGATGGGAAGCAAACAACCAATAAGATTGTAAACTGTGATAAAAGCCCCGAAGAAACTACAACATGGTGACATTGGCAGATGTATCCAGAGGGCCAGGAGCTGCTCTGAACTGGGTGGTCAGGAAAGGCTAATCTCCAAAAATCACATTTGACCTTAGACTTGAGAGATAAGAGGGACCAAGGTGACAAAATATTTTAAAGGAAGAATGATCTGAGGAGAATGAGAACAAGTGACTGCAACATTCCTAACTTGGCTTGAAGAACAAGAATCTAAATGATCTACCCTCCATCTCTGTGCCATTTGTCCCTACTATTACCACCCTTTCTTTCCTGTTTGGAGGTGAGGCAAAAGGTCAATGAGATTGTGACATCAGTGCTGACGTAATGCAACCACCAGCCTGGGGATCCCTAAATTCTCTGTAATCAGGGGTCTGACTGGTCCATGAGCAGGAAAAAAAAACTATATCTGTAAGTGGGAGAGCCACTGGTTTTAACTATTGGAGACACAGAGAACCAACAAAACATACCAAACTGAAAGTTGTCTGGTCAGTTGGAAGAGCCATTTCTGAAGAACCTTTCTTTCTGTAGCTTGGACATCATGAACTACCTCTGGGTAGAAGTTGCAATATTCTTCCCCACAGAGAACGATTCAGTCTGAGCATCTGCCAACCTCAGGGGAGAATAAGCCAAGTGGCTGAGGGTGAATGTGCTGATGAAGTTACTCTGATAAATAAAGGGAAAGGGTTGGGTGAATTCCATATTAGCAGCTTCTGAACTCCATGAAACAGGCTTTCAATTTTTAAAAGCTCCAGTCCATTCAGCATTTTCTGCCTCCACTTGAGTAATTCCAAAGGATGCTGTATCCATCACTATGAGAAATGTTGGACTTTGATAACTGGAGAAGGATTGCTGATTTCTTCAAAGTGCAAAGCTGTGAAACCCCAAGGGTTATCTTTATTCCTATCATATCTCTGCTGACAAGCAACATGGGATGTGTAAAAATAGTTTGAAATGTTCATGTTGAGAAAACATCATCCCTGAGTGATACATTTCATGTATCCAATTCAAAGGAATGTTGTCTTCCCCCAATTCTTCCTCTTCCCCCAACCTCTTGCTAACTTATCATTAATATCCCATCTTTTTTCCCCTTTACCTTCCTCATTTTCTGTGATGCTTCCTAGTCTCTGAATTATTTGGGAGGAAATAACATCTTCAAGTTCTAACTGACCCTATTCTTGCCCGATGTTTATCCCTATGTATGGTGCATGCACACACATAGGCTCTGGAGTGAGAGACAGGTTCAGATTCAGACTCAGCCATGTGATAATTATTACAATTGGAGTTGCAACTGAACTTTTTGATTTCTACTTTCCCCTCAGATAAAATAGTGAGAACTATAGTCTTTCCAGAATTTTTTTTGAGGGGAGCAAAAATTACCCATTTATGGGACTAATATGAATCAAAACGTAACAAGGCAAGATATTATAATACTTTAGCTATATTGTTTAATTTGACAATTATAAGGATGTTCAGTCTCAGACTTTATGAAAATTTGGATTTTTATCCTATCATTTTCATTTGCCACAGGATCTAATAAATACATAAACATTGAGATGTTGGAGCTTCATGGTGCCAGCAAGCTGGAAAGTTGTTCTCTTGAGGACTCTGTTCCCAGAACTCTGGATTTTGTCCACAAATAAGGCTTCCCTGAGTCAAAATGAAATCTGTAATTCCGGGAATATACAAAAATAGATCATTCTATCACTGTGTAATTAGAGAAATTTGCTACTTAATTGTGCCGTTTTCCCACCCAATCCTAATTGCTCTAGAATAAAAAGATGCAGTTAAGATATGGATCCAAGACAAAAATCTGCTGACCCACAGGAGCTCAATATAAAAAGTTCCTTTCTAGAGAGGAAAGAGATTAGTATTTATATTCAAGCAAAGAAACCTGTTCCAAATGTTCAAAACCTATTCTTAGAAACTTGTTGACCCAGAATAAGAAGACTGTGCTGCAGGGACTAGAAGGGGATTTAGAAGGGTATAGTAAAGATAGAGAGGCCTCTCTTACTTCAAACCAGTCATTTCTTCTTGTAAACACCAAATTCCTGCTACAATGTGTACAAATTGGGTAGCTTTTGCTATATCTATATCTTTTTTCTATATATCTGCACTCAAATGTCTTTTCCTTCAAAAATGCAACTGCCACAAGTAAAATAATACAAATTCAGATCAGTTGGAGGTGGAGAGGGGACTCTAGCAAGAAAGGAAGTAGGTTTTAATTTAAATTGCTTACACCAAATGAGTGTACTTAGCCTCACAGTAAATACTAAAGCAGGTAGAACATAAAAGGAAAGGCAAAGTTCCCAACTTTGGGGTGTGATGATAAGAATAGAGTATTGAAGCTGATCGTCCTGCATTTGAACCCTTAATAGGCTATTCTGCCATTTGATAGCTGTCTATGTTATCTCCTGTGTGCTTCAGTTTTCTTATTGTCCAACTCTATAAAGGAGCAATTCATAAAAGATTGTTGTAGGTTCCTGTCACCTGGCATGCACCGTGAAACTGAAGCTCCTATAAAAAGATACCAGGATGGTGGAATGAGATGGACATCATTGCCCTAGGTACATGTATGACTGCACATGTGGTGCAACTCTACATAGTATACAACCAGAGAAATGAAAAGTTGTGCTCCATTTGTGTACAATGAATCAAAATGCATTCTGTTGTTATGTATACCTAATTAGAATAAATAAGGAAAAAAGATACCAGGGGATGCCTATTTATATTGATAATCTTTATAATTTCTAATTATTAAAATAAGAACGATGTGGTGTCTTTCTATTTCTTGGGCTTGTATTTAAATCGAACAGTTTGTATTTACAAATGATAAAAAGTGGTTTCCAGGCCCTTCTGAAAAGATGGGAACTAATGAACTTTCACCATGATAACCTTTGTGTTCTCCAGAGTGGCTCAGCCTCAAAGACTGTGAGGAGGTAAAGGCTTTTTCCTTCCGAGTATGACTGAATTCTCCACAAACCTCTGCCTCACTTATAAATATCACAGGCAGCCAGTAAGTTACTACCTGGTTGAGTGATCCCCTTTACAAGCCTCTTTCTAGGTTTTCAAGTAAAGGTTTCCCTTATTAATTTTACCAGCCAGCATTCACTTAGCATTTGCTTTGAGGCGTAATTGACAGGCAGGGTGACACCCGCTTGAGAGTGAGCCATAAATCAGAAATAATTTCCAAAATTGGCTGAGGGGCTGAAGTGTTGAATAGGCAAATACAGGTAAAAATCTCTTTATTAGGGCTGACAGGGACAGCAAATGTCAGCGAAGTGTTTCCTAATGCACCAAGCGAGATTAATTTGGGGGCCTTTTCTGAGCTGGCGTTGCGCTGTGTGTTCCCTAACGAGTCTACTGTACCGGGGCCCTAGGAGGGGAGAGAATGGGCTGTAGCTGGAGAAGATAACTCCCAAAGGCAGGGAGCTCCATTTCTGTACCAATCCCTTGCTACTGGAAAATTACTCCTCTGCTTTAGATTTTATTTGCATTTTACCTCTTTAGTGGAAAAGAGTTATAAGTCAAGATCCAGAGAACTTGGCAAGATAATGAAGCTAAACATGGTTTCCAAAAGGAAAGAAATGGTCAGCTATGCACAGAAGTTGAAGAAAAATGCCATGAAAAAATGGGGATTTGGGGATATTGAAATAAAAATGTGCATATAGTTTTCTCTCTAGGAAAAAAAAGGAAATACTATGAATTAAATTGAGTACATAGGGAAATGAATAATAGCAATTTCTCTACTAGGTCAGTTTCATGGAGATTTAGGCATAGGGTGGGTCTCTGATTCCAGCTATCCAGGCTTCTATTGAAAGGATAAAATTTGGTCAGTTTGTATACTGTGTACAGAAATGCTTGTGCCATAAAATTTCTTAAAGAGTGCATTGCTTTTTTCCCCTTCCAAGTATCTATTTAAAGATGTTTTCTAAGTTATATCCAAAAACAGCAAGATGAAAAAATAGAAAACAGGATAAAATTTATATGCTGGGAAAAATTACACACCAGTACATGCTGAAAAGTCTACACAGAAAGAAAATGTTAACCATGCTCATCCTGATAGGTTCTTTTCTCATGGTTTGTAAAGGAGATCAGTCTCGAGAATTTAATACACAGATGTCATTAACAAGGCTTATTTTCTAAAAAAAAAAAAAATTAAGGAACGGAGATATTTACTAGGTAGCACTAGGAATATAATAATGCTCTTGAGGGTTGCACTGGACAAGTGGAAAATTCCGAATAAAAAAATGCTGAGCTGCTACTCATATTCAATATTGATTCTATGCCAGACACAGTACTCAGCATCTGGTGTTGGTCTTCACCAAAACGTTTCAGGCTTCATTCATTTGTAGTGCAAGTGATAGAAGCTCAAAATAACAGTGATTTGAATAAATATATAAGGGGAATCAGCCCAGGCATACCCCCTAGTGTGGGTCTTCTTCCGTGTGGTCCAGGATGGCCTGTAGAGCTCTGGCGTCTCCTGTGCATTTTGGGCATCAAGATGGACAAAATTTACATCTCATGTACCTGACTTGACCACAAGGGAAGATGGGCCTTGTTTTTGCTCTGGGTAGCTGTGTGCCCAGTTACAACCAGGAGGTTCTCTCAGTATAGAGGTAGGCAAGAACAAATATGGGGAGATCATTAGCTGTCTCTGCCATAGGATTATTTGTACCATTTTTCACATTAGGAAACAATCTCAGAGAGATAAACTAACTTTTTCTAAGTTAGGGGAAAAAAAGTAGTGCATAATTCTAAAGCTTGCTACATTCTTCTCATTTTGCCATAAGGCATAAAAAGTATAAGAACTAACCCAATTAAATTTTTTACACTCTGTCAATTAAATTCAGTCGAATCTATCTAATTCTAAAAGCTCATATCTTGGGCTTACCATAAGTCAGAAACTATTTTGAGTGTAGGGCACTGTGCTGGTTATGAAAGGATTTATGGAACATAAATATGGATGGAAATATAAATCTATCTTTTTAGTGTATCTATAGATGACAATGTACATGAAAACATACATATAGGCAAAATAAGAGGCCAACTCATGGGGAAGCTCATAAAGTATAAGCTTTGGGACCTCTGAACTTGCTTAAGCCTTAGAAAACCCAGAGAAGGGCCCTGCACTGTAATCACATAGTCATCTGATTTTGAAATGTAATGGGTTGAAACTTCTCTCTCTTTTCTCTTTGGCTTTGCTTGTTTTGCATTTTTCCTTGACGTATCTTCATCATTTGAGTTACCTATCTTAAGGGATGGACCCACTTAGTCTTGGGTTTATGGGACTACTATACTTCTATGCACAATTTATTGTTAGCAACTCTGATGTCAGAACAGCTTCAAGTATTCATTTCTCATTTTCTTTTTTTTCATTGTTGTTGTTGTTGTTGTTTTGTTTTCAGTATTGGAGACTGAACCCAGGGCCTAGTTCATACTATGCTACCATTCCACCACCACCGAGCTCCACCTCTAGCCACCCCCATCAAATATGCTTTTATAAATAGTCAAAAATGATAAATCACATCAGTATTTGGTGATTTGACATAAAACATTCACATTGAAGAAGGCACAAACAACTCTACAACATGGAGGCAAGCTCCTCTTTAATGAGTTATGTCAAAGAACATTTCATTACCCAAAGAAAACCAGAATACCTGGAATCTTCTAATTGATGTATGATGTATTTCCCCAAGTTTCACAATAATTCTGAAATTTTATATGAAACTGCCCATAATGAGAATTTATAAAGACATCAGATCAGCCCCACAAATGTTCCTTAACACTGTTCCTAGTGGATTTTCCTACCCACCAAGGGGTAACTGCCTTATTGCCATCAGCAGAGCTTACTTTTATTTTTGAACTTTGATATATAAATATATTCTACATATTTTTTTATTCAGTCTCTTTCACACAGAAAGATGCTTGCAACTTTTATATACATTCTGATATAAGATTTCAATTGTTATTTTTTATTGTAGAGAGCATAACATTTTAGGGACAATGGCAGTTTTCTTGTCAATTCTATTGATGGACTTTAATTAGATGCCCACCTCCCAGATGTGGACTATTGTAAATAAAGCTACCATGAACATCCATGTATATGGCTTTTTTGAGGACATATGTTTATGTTTCTTAAGCTATACAAGAGTTGGAATCACTTGTTCATGAAATAAGTATATGTTTAACTTTACTGGAAACTTTTAAACAGTTTTCCAAAGTTTCCAAATGTACCCTTTGACACTCCTCCTAGCAGTGCATAAGAGCTCCAGGTGTTCCTCATCTGCACTAATCCTAGATGTTCTCAGGCTTTTTAGTTTTAGCCATTCTGCTGAAATTATATCTTATTATTGTTCCAATTTGCTTTTCCCTGGTGTTTAATGAGGTTGAGAACATTTTATATAACTATTAGCTGCACATATACTTTCTTTTGGGAAGTGTGGAGCATATATATTCTTTCTGTCTCTGATTTGTCTTTTTTGTTTTTTAATGATATTTTTGAAGCACAGTCACTTTTAGTTTTAATGAAGTTCAGTTTATATTTTTATTTTATTGTTAATGACTTTGTATACTGTTTAAGAAATTCTTGCCTACCACAAGGTCACAAGTACATTCTCCTAGTTTTCTTCTAGATGTTTTAAATTAGAGATTTAATATATTTAATTTAGGGATATGATCAATCTTGATTTTTGACATTTTATGGGAGGGTGTAAAAATATTCATTTCTTTTCCAAATTCAACATTTTGTTTAATATCTTAAACTATGGATTATCTTTTTCATTTTCCACTATAGATTATTTTAACACCTCAGTTGAAATTTAGTTATATATGTGTATGTATATTTCCAGATTCTCTATTCTGTGTTCTTGATCTATATGCCTTGATTTTTGTTGTAGCTATGTAGTATGCTATATTTGAGATTAAGTAATAAAATTTGCCCCAGTTCTCTTCATTTTCAAAAAATTTGGCCTTTGCATTTTAACACAAATTTACAATCAGCCTGATAATGATTAGGTTAAAAGTCTCCTGTGATGATATTGATTCAGAGTGCACTGAAGTGATATTTGAAGTTGGGGGAAATTTCTCATGTTAAAAATATTGTGCTTTCCTGTTTGTTAATTTGATGTCTCTCTCTCTTTATTCAGCTGTCTCCATAAATTTACTTTTAAGTTTGTTAATATCTTCTCTAATTCCTTCCTGAATTATTTTATAGTTCTCATATAAAATATGAGACCTCGCATAACTTTTTGTCAAATTTATTTCTTAATATTTAATATAAATTTAATTTAAAAGTATAATAATATTAATTTTATAATAAAATTTAATAATTTCAAAGTATAATAATACTTTGAAATTATTATACATAGCAGAATCTTAACATTTTTATTACAATTATTTGTTGCTACTAAATAGAAATGTCATAATTATTATATTTGAGATGGTGAATTTTCCATGTTGCCCAAGTGGGCCTTGAACTCAAAGCCTCCTGCCTCACCTTCTGAGTAGCTGGCAATTTCACTGCACTTGGCTGAAATTCTATTAATTTTGTATACATATATGGCATTGTTATGGTTTCAATATGAGATAAGCCCCAAAATTCTCATATGTAAGACAATGCAAAAAAATTCAGAGGTAAAATGATTGGCTTATGAGACCTGAATCTTATCAGTGCATTAATCCACTGATAGGGATTAACTGCATGCAGGTAGGGTGTGGCTGGAAGAAGTGGGTCATTGTGGGAGGGCCTTTGGTGTTTATATTTTGTCCACAAGGAGAATTCTCTCTCTCTCTCTGCTTCTTGATCATCATGTCTTAAACTGCTTTTCTCCACCAAACACTTCCACCATGATATTGTGCCTTGTCTCAGATCCCAAGGAACAGAGTGGGCCAACTATGGACTGAGACCTCTGAAACCATGAGCCCCTAAAGAAATTGTCCTTCTGTGATTGCTCTTGTCAGATCTTTTTATCACAGTGGTGAAAAAACTGACTAAAACCTGTACATAGACATATTGATTCTTTTTTTTTTTGGTACTGGGGGATTGAACTCAGGGATACTCGACCACATCCCCAGCTCTTTTTTGTTTTATGTGGACAGGAGGTCTCATTGAGTTGCTTAGCGCCTCACTGTTGTTGAGGCTGGCTTTGAACTCGCTATTCTCTTGTCTCAGCCTTCCAAAGCGCTGGGATTATAGGCTTGCACCACCATGCCTGGCATATTGATTCTTTTTTGGAATCCTTATACTTCCTTAGTATTTTCTATATAAAAAATTTGGAATCCTTGTACTTCCTTAGTATTTTCTATATAAAAATTTTGTTTTGCCTGAACAGAAACAGCTTTCAATTTTTCTTTATAAATTTTAAGTCATTTCCCCCTTTAATTTCTTTGTCTGAGTCTTTAGTAAAAATGAAATAAATGGCTTTTTATTATGAATGACTATTGATTTTTATCAAATTATTTCTTCTGCCTCTCCAAAGATAAGCATGTGATTTTTTTTCTTCATCATATTAATTAACTCTGAATGTTGAACCAACCTTGCCTTCCTGGGAAAAATCATGTTTGTAGTGACGTATTATAATTTTTATATATTGTTATATTTTAGTTTTTAATATTTTGGAGTTAGAATTAGTCAAACTCAGAAACCAATTAGGCTATTTTTTTTCCTTTTCACATTATGAATGGATATTGTTTGAAATTGGTATTAATTCTTCTTTAAATGTTTGAAAATATTCACATGGAAGTCATCTGAACCTGAATGGCTTTTTGTTGTGGTGGTGGTTGTTTATTTGTTTGGAGCCTAAAGGAAATAAAGTGATAAGTGATTTTTTAAAAATTTACTGTTATATTTAACATTTTAATAGAAGTGTATGGGCTGAATGTTTGTGTCTCCCCTAATTCCATATATGGAAATACTAACCTCTAGTTGAGCTGTATTTAGAGATGGGGCCTCTAGGGAAGCAATTAAAGTTGGATGAGGAGATATGAGTGGGCCTGATCCAACAGGATTGCAAGAAGATACACTAGATACTCCTGCCACCTCTTCCCCCTACAACTGCCATAGAAAAGGCTATGTGTAGCAAAAAAGGCAGCTGTTTACAGGCCAGGAAGAAAAAGCACTCCCCACAAACCAAACTTGTCCTGCAAAATTTAAAAACAAGCAATACCATATGATCTGGAAATCCCACTTCTGTTATTTCTTCTACGAAAATAAATCCTTCTCTAGAAGAGATACCTGAACTTCAGAGTTTCCTGAAGCATTATTAGCAGCAGCCATTATATGAAATTAACATAAATATCCATCAACAGATGAATAGATGAAGACATTCTTCAGTGTGTGTGTGTGTGTGTGTGTGTGTGTGTGTGTGTGCGCGTGTGTGGTCAGCCCTAAAGAAGAAATATTATTCAGTCTTAAAAGAGAAGAGGGTCATAAAATTGAACATGGACGACATTATGCTAAATAATTAAAAGCCAGGCACAGAAGAACAGATACATCATAATCTTATTTATATGTGAGATCTAAAAAAAGTGGAACTCATAGAAACAGGAGAATGGTGGTTGGTTGGGGCTGGAAGATGAGGGAATGAGGAGATCCTAGTGAAAGCTTTGGAGACCTAATATATAATATTATGACTATAGTTAAAAATAATGTATTGTATACTTGACATTTGCTAACTGTGTATATCTTGAGTGTTTTCTGCACACACACACATACACAAAGCAAATAGCTGAGGTGATATATAGATTTTTTTAGTTTGGTTATAGTAATCAACTCACTGTATATAAAAAATAACATGTTGTACAACTTCAAAATATACTATTTCTATTTGTAAATCACACTTGAATAAAGCTAGAGGGGGTGGATAAAATTGCTCAGCAACTTTATCATGGAATTCTAGTCTCCAGAACTGTTTAAAAAAGTAAATTTGTGTTATACCAGTCCATGGCATTTTGTTAATGGCAGCCTAAGTTAATACACAGGGCAATTCAATTTTTCTGTTTCTTCCTGTTGGCCATTTGGAAGTTGTGTTATTCAAGCAGATTATCAATATTTATAAACTATTGAGTTTATTGGCAAAAGATGTTCAGAATATCCCATTGTTTGCCTTCTAATGTCTATAGGCTCTGTAGTGATGACCATTTCTTCTTTCCTGATATTGATAATTAAATTATTGCTTTTTTTCCTTGATCAGACTAGCAACCAGTTTATCAATTTTTTAAAAATAAATTTGCCATTTTGATGCTTTTCTTCATGGTTTTTATATTTCATTGATTTCTGCCTTGATATTATTTCTATGCTTCTACTTTCTTGTGGTTTGCTTTATTCCTTTTCCAGTTTCTTGAAGTACAATCTTAGATTATAGGTGTGTAACTTTTATATTTTTCTCTTTTAAGCATTTAAAATATAGTTTTCTTTTAGAACTGTTTTGGCCACATACCACATATTTTGATTTATCCATTTTTATTGTCATTCAATTGGAATAATTTCTAATTTCCTTGTGATATTTTTTATTCAACCTCTGGGTCATTTAGATGTTTACTGGTTAATTTTCATCTATTTTAGGCTTTCTTATTTATTTTAGTGTTTTGAATTTATAATGCAATTTCATAGATGTGAAGACAAAATAGTCTATTTAATGTTTTAGTTTAATGAAATTTTTATACCATATTCTTTGTTTTATATTGTATATCTTGTTGGACATTTTCTGTATGATGAAAAAAATATGTATTTGCAAATGTAATCAATTATATCAAGTTGATTGGTAGTGTTATTCAAATATTCTATCCTTATAATTTTTTAAATTTAGTTAAATGAGAGAAAAACTAACCACACAGAGTGGTTTACATTCATACCAAAGAAGTGTTAGAGCTAGTAAATAGGAATCATGACAGAAGCAGGAGGAAGCCATCTGAGTTGGATGCATGGCGAATATTTCCTCCAATTACTGACAGAGTGCTCTTAAAATTTCCAAGTATGACTGTGCATTTATCTAACTCTCTAAGCCTATTAACTTTTTCTTCATTTATTTTGAAGTTCTATGGTTAAATAAGTAGACTTTTAGAATTGTTTCATCTTTGTGATGAATTGATCCTTTTTCATTATGAAGTAGTGATCCAATTTATTTCTGATAATGATATTCTGTTTTCAATCTATGCTAACATTAATATAGTTATATACATAAGTTTTATCATGATTATTGCTTTCATGTTATATTTTTTCACTTTCATTTACTTGAAACTTATCTTTAAAATATGTTTCTTGTAAGAAGTTATCTTTGGGTCTTATTTTTTTTAATTCATTCTAAAATTGTATAATTTTCCACATGGGATGTATTTGACCTGTTTACATTTAATTTAGTTTTCTACACTTTTGTGCTTAAGTCTCATCTTTTGCTACTGATTTCCTGTTTGTTAATTTGTTATTATTTTTCTTATTATTTTTCTCTTTCTCTTCTATTTGTTTTGACAATACAGTAATTTTCAATATTTCATTATACCTCTTCTATTGGATTTTTAGAGATACCTCCTTGCCTTACTATTTAGTGGTTGCTTTAGAGACTATAGGAAATGCTTTTGTAATTTATCATGGCTTAGCTTCACACCATGAAAGAACAGTATAACAGTACTAGTTAATTAACATATCCTCCCAACTTTGTGCTATGTTTATCATATTGTTTTACCTTTGCATATTATAAGCCCCATAAGCATTGTTATTATTGTTTTCTTAACTAGTTTTTTGAATATTTTTTGACTTTTAAATAATTTAAACATTTTTTATATAGTCAGTCCCTCATATCCGTGGGTTCCATATCCACAGATTCAATGAAATATTGACCAAAAAGAGAATTTTTAATTGCATCTGTTCTAAACATGTACAAGCCTTTTCCTTATCATTATTCCTTAAATAGTTCAATACAACAATTATTTAATAGAATTAACATTGTATTGGTTATGATAAGTACTCTAGAGATGATTTAAAGTATAGAGTATGTGCAAAGGTTATACGCAAGTTTGATGTCTTTGCACATAATGGACTTGAACAGATTTGGATAAATGAGGGGGCCCTTAAAATCGTCCTCCATGGATTCCTCCAGGGAGCCATAGTATTTACTATTTTTCTGGAGCCAAACATGAGACAACAGATAATGGAGCTTTATGATGGTAGTGTTCAGTGAGATACTGGATCACCAGGATCCTGATAGGTGTCTTTACAGACACCTACTAAAGGTATGAGGAGGTAAAAATCTGCCTCTATACCCAACCTCCACTTAGTTCCCCTCCAAACAACTAACTCAGAGAATCCTCCTGGACTCCTTTGGATACAGTCTACCATAGAAACCCCTCAATTCAACAAAAAGTCTGGTTCTTCTACTGTAAGCTAATGCTATCAAAAAAAGACACTGTTTAAGAAAGAACAAGTGTTGCTCTTTGGCTCATTTGTCCCAAATCTTCAGCAATCCACCCAAGGTATGAAAGGGTTCTGTATTTTTCAACTTAGAAAAGACTTGTCTTTTGGGACTTCAGTATTTTGTGTCCATAACTGTTTGTGTTCAGCGTCTTTGGAAGCTAAACTCTTCCATTTTCTTCCCCATCCTAAGATGAAGTGAAACCTCTAGGCTCTTTCTCTTTTCCTTGTCTTCCCATCATCTTTCCTTCCCTCATTCCTTCCCTCTTCCCTTTCTCCACTCTCTGCCTCTCTCCCTTCTTTCTTCCTGAAGTAGATTTTTTCCCCACCCCCTCTTTGCACAATCCATGATCTGCCAGTCCTCCACAACCTAGTTTCAGATTCTCCCTTCTGGGAAACTCTTCCTCAAATATATGCCATGCATCCAACTCAGATGGCCTTCTCCTGCTTTTGTCATGATTCCTATTCACTAGTCTTTGGTATGAATGTGAACTGCTCTGTGTGGTTAGTTTTTCTCTCGAATACATAGTACATACACAGTTTCAATATTTCATTCTACCTCTTCTATTGGATTTTCAAGATGAACACTTCCTTGAATGTAGGGACTCTATTTGTTTGTTGGTTGGTCTTGTTTGTTGATTTTTGTTTTTAATTCATCACAGCTCAAGAGTCAGGAGAGTGATCATAAGTGAGTATGTTTGAAGATAATAGTGAACATAATAATGACAATAACTTTCTTGTTAGAAATGGTAGGAAATAAGTGATAGGAAGTTATCTTTTTCACATAATAAATCTTCTTTGGTATAATAAAAGACATAATGAAGCACCCGCCAAGTACACATGCACTTACTGTGTATACATTATTTTAACATAAACATGAGTATCTATAAACACAAAGTCAGGATGTCTGACTCTGCCAAACATAAATATACTCAAATGTATTGATAACCTTCTGTGTGGTGACCATTTGTTTTACTCTGTGTTGGGTACAAGTGTTTAATGTAGGCTTTAAGAATTTACAGAGTATGATAAACAGAAGCATCAAATTATGGTGAAAGAGCTGAATTCAGTTCAGGAAATTAACTATCTTTGTAAGACACATTAAGGAAATTTTTAGTATGGGAACTTTTTATAAAAATATATTCTAAATGTAGTCCAATGTGTCTCCTTCTGAAAACAAATCTCTACTCAGTTTCTCTCCTTTTAGTATATATCATACTTGTGATGATTCTTCTTCCTGATCAGTGTTGAGTAAATGGATGTTTGTGAATGATGACCATAAACTAGAAAATAACTAACGTATATTTCTAAAATATCTAATTGTATGGGCATTAGTTGAGCCATGTAAAGTTTAATTTGGATAGAGATATATAGCATTTAGAGAACAGTTATCTACAAAATCTAAGTAAAGCTTATTTATTCTAACATAGGAAACAGAATACAAAAAAAAAAAAAAAAAGTCTTGAGATCCACAGGCAAAGCCATCATCTAGGACTGGTGCCCTGGCAAAGTCTGATAGGAATTTTAATCCAGTTTTAGTGATTACTTACCACATCACAAATAAAACTTTATAGAAACCACTTTAAGATGGAGCAACTTCATAACTCTCTTTGACTCTAGAGACTTTCCAGGACCTGTCATTTGCTCACTTCCCCTGTAGTCCACCATTCCTGTCTCTGTTGGTGTCATGGAGTGGTGGTCTTAATTCATCATTCTCTCACCTTTATTCTCGAGGCTGAGAAAGACTGAGAGAAGAAAGATTAATAAGTAATTCAAGCCAACTTCCATGGTTAAACCTTAGGATCAAAGTATACCATTTTCAAAATCAAACCCAAGACTAACTCATCTCACTGGCAATAAAGTAGTATTTCTCATGTTTGTCTTCCCCATTATAGTACACAATAATGCATAAGGACATGAAGAATATCTTCATCCAAAATTGTGTCTTCAGAACCTCACAGAGGTGATGGATAAATACTGGCTAAATGTACTGGAGGAAAAGGTGGGAGAGACAATTTTTTTTTAAATCAATTCATTAATAAGTTAACCAGCTTGAATTAAAAATACTTTAGACTGAATCCTAGAGCAATTGAATCATATTTTAATTTAATGTATTCCTTAATGCTTTGTAAATATATCACATTTTTCCCCACAAACCCTTTCAGAAGCTGGCTCACTGATTTGAATCAGTTCACCCTGAATTATCCTATGATCATTAGGTAGTCAACTGCAGAAATTATATGGATTGAATTTACACTGGTGTTTTTTGCACACCATTATCTCCAGAAATCTTCTCCTTAAAGGCTGCCAGTCATTTATCTTGCCACTTGTTCCCTCTGAGGGAATCCACCTTCATACATAGACCCTCTTAGGGGGAGAGATTTAGTCATCTGTGCTTATTCAAAGAAATGGAAAACCTAATTCAAACTAATTAAATGATAACAGAAGTGTCTAGTAGTGGAAACGATTCAAAGTTGGCTAGATTAAATTCTCAGTGTTGTTGCTAAGCACCTAGATTCCTCTTACCTCTCTGCTTTGATTTATGTAGAATTTCTTCATCCATGATTTCCGTATGTCAGCCAGCAACTCTTATGGAAGTATTCTTTCTCTTTACATTGAGAAAAAGAGAGACATGGATATGATTCAAAAGCAAAAGAGAAGTTAGCAAGTACAAGCAATAAGTATGAAGGAATATTTTGAAGAGTATGCTTTAAGGAGAGCAAAGCAACTGTGATAATTGGAAAGAGACATTGAGTCAATGGGAATAAGTGAGTGAGTTGGATATTACAATTATGATGATGAGGGTGATTTTTTTTCAGTGGATTGGGCCAAAAAGTAGCTTGTTTAAACATATTTACCTTTGTTTCACTCGCCATTTGTTTCTCTTTTGCCTTAACCACCCGTTCTTGCCCTGTTTTATTGGGATGACTTAATTTATTATTTTGGGGGAGGGATTGAACTCAGGCTCACTCAGTCACTGAGCCACATCCTAGGCTTATTTTGTATTTTATTTAGAGACAGGGTCTCACTGAGTTGCTTAATGCCTCGTTTTTTCTGAGGCTGGCTTTGAACTTGCGATTCTCCTGCCTCAGCCTCCAGAGCCAATGGAATTATACTCATGAGCCAGTGTGCCCAGCTGATTTAATTTATTCTTAATACTGCCTTTTTTCTGTAGATATCATAAATATTTCCTCAAACTGTCATTGTTTTTAAATTAGTATCTTACTATATAAAAGGGTTTAAGGATAAAATCGAATGATTATTCTCAGAAATGATTCAAACCTGGTCTAAAATCAATAATCTCTTAAAAAATTACTCTGATACCAGAATTTAGGAGTGCAACATGTAAAGTGGGATAGTGTCCTCATAGTACTTTATAATTTATAGCACTAAAATATTAGCTACTATTTGTTAAGGCCATAACTAATGCTTGGCCCTGTGCATACATTTTCTTATTTAATCCTTACAATCCTATGAATTAAATATCATGACCTCAATTTTACAGATGAAGGAAATGAACTTCAGAGAGTATAAGTAAGGTTATGCATTAATAGAGAGGGAAAAAAATCCAGATTTGAACCCTGGTTTGACTCCAAACCACTATTCTAACCCCTTGAAATGTAGCTTCCAAAATCAATGATCATTAGAATTTAAACTGACCTTGGAGGTCTCTTCTTGCAACTACCTTGAGATGCAGTAGAGGGTGATTATTAAAAGCATAAGGCTGAACCCTGGCTATGCCTTTTACTAGCAATTTTCTCAGCTTCATATTTTCATCTTAGAGACAGGAAGATATCATCAGCCTCATAGGATAATTCTTTGACTACTTGAGATTGCACATGATACATTCAAAGCTGTGCCTGGTATGGAACCAAGGTCTCAATAACTATCAGCTGTTATTATCATTACTTTTTATCCCCACCAGATATTCAAATCTCTTTGTCTGTGGCTGCAACATATGATTACCTGAAGTTGAGATGAATACTTCCTGTAAAGGGAACTCATTAACTCCTGTAGAGATCCATTTTGTCCCTGGAAATTCCCAGTTACTAGAATATTCTTTCTAACAGTCAGCTGATAAGTTGCCCTTCTTAAAACTTTTTTTAAACAGTGCTCTCTAACATAACACCCAGCAGACAACTGATGTTTTGGAGACCATTATTAAATTTCCACAAACTATTTTCTAGCCAAGAAAATAATTAGGATGGGTATCTTCTGTGTGTTTCGGCTCATTGCTGTCCCTCTGAGGTCCTAAACAGAACCTTTTCTACAGGTATGATTGAGAGAGTCCACAAAGAAGCAGGATTATGCTCCTCCTTGCTCTGGGTCATCTGTCCGAACACAGCCAGGTTCACTTTGCTCATTTTCAACACACACATGCTTTATTAAGTCAAATCATGCTGTCCTTGTGAAACTGAAAGTTTTGGATCCAAATGCATAATTCATATTTGGCTAATAGACTCAAATACCTGGAGTAAGTGACTACTTCCAAGATGTTATGATTTTCTTATTCTTACAGTGTAATTAATCCCTCAAACGTAATCAAAAGCAAATATGTGAATTGGCATTTAATAATAAAAATCATGGAACAATTCCTTAATAGCTTTTGTAAAAGAACTTTAATTAATTCCATCTACCTCTTTAGGATCATTAATTGTTCAAATACTACATGTAAAACTGTAAAATTCTTTGATTATATGCATATGGTGCCCTGTTTCTGGAAACAGCTTGATTTTATTTCTTTTTTCTTGCCTGTGGGCCAGTGAATTATGACAAACTATCCTTCCTTTTCTAGCCAGTCCCATGGTGCCTCTTCTTGCCGTACATTCATTCCATTTGTTTTTACTACATAAGGACTGCTCAGTTCCTTCCTTTGATTTCTTTTCTCCCTCCTTCCTCCTGTTAGTTATTTTTCCATCCTCTCTCTTTTTTTCTATAAATTCCAGTTCCAATAAAGTCCAAGGATTTTGTAGTTATTTGGGGCAATAAGTATGTAAGAGGAAACTCCAAGAAAGATGCTGTCTCCTGACATTGTTTTATTTTACCATTTAAGAAAAATATAGAAAGTCTCATATTGATACTGTCCCCTTCAGTTATTACTTCTCTCTGCTTCTTCATGGTCAGTCTTGGAGGAAGGTTTAATTTCTATTACCTCAACTTTCTTACTTGACATTCACTCTTCAATGTGTTTGTGAATGTTCAGTGTTCCATGTGTTGAAAAAACACATCAAGCATTTATTGCTTATTAGATTATACAGTATGAGGTTTGGATGTATTCATTTTAACCCTCACCATGACTTGATATGCTAGGCACCACATTTATCCCATTTTCAAGATAGGATTCTTGAGATTCGGAAATAATAAAATCAAATAATTTGCCCAAATTTATACCATGGGTCAGTGGCAAAATTGGACCTCAGTCCCATATTTGCTTAACTCCAAAAACATATTCTAAAAGTTAGTTTTAGAAAGTATTGTCATTAACCTTCCTGCTAGCTTAAAATATCTGACATTAATTCTGGGAGACAGATACTACATGTTTGATCTCAAAAAGGCCCTGGTATGGTAGAAGTAAAAGAACATCTTCTTTCCCTGTTCTATGGCTCTCAATTTGGTGATATAGACTTAAAGGAGCCTAAGTTCATGATACCTAAACTCCAGTATAACTTTGTATGCATTCTCCATTGTGCATATAAATTTCTGTACATAGGTGGTGAGAAAAAGACTTACTATCCCTAAAACTTGGAAGAAAATAAATAATACTCTTTTTAATAAATGTCCAATGAAACTTTGTTTTTCTATAAAATTAAGCAATAAAAAATGCATTTATACAAAGTAGTTGTATGTATATTTATAAAAATCACTACACCCATATTAGTTCAACTTCATTACCACCATGTTTGATTCTGTGGGTTATTCTGTCTACATCATACTTGGTTTTTCCTACTACCATGAACACCCAATCCGAATTCTCACCCTTCTACTAATCAACTACCTTTCACAAATACAGATCTAATTTCATGATCGTCCCTACCTTCCTATTGCCTATAAGACATACTATAGATTCTAAGAGTAGCATAGAATTTGCTGAGCTGGATTTTAACAAATCTTGACAAAATGAATTGTATTATCCTTCCTCTTTTACTTCTCTTCACTCTGATCATGGATATTTTTGGATCCCATGGTATGGCTGCATGATTTTAATTCAATACATCATGATCAAACTTTATAAATATATTCAATCTTCTATATCCATGGGCTCCATATCTGTGTATGCAACCTACCCTAGATTGAAAGTAACTGGAAAAAAATTACATCTATACTGAACAAATAAAAGCTTATTACCCTCTCAACAATATATAATAACAACTGTTAACCTAGCATTTGTGTTGTATTAGGTATCATAAGTAATGTAGAATAATTTAAAGTATACAAAAGAATTTGCAAAAGTTATATGAAAACTCTGTGCCATTTTCTATAAGGAACTTGAGCACCCACTGAGTTTGATATCTGTGTGGGTGGAGGGATGAAGTTTCTAGAATCTTCTACAGATACTGAGGGATGATTGTATATGGGCATACATCCTTGGATAAGTTTGCAATCTCCCAGCTTTAGAAGTATCTTCTCTAAAACTGTAATAATAATGACAATGATAATACTCCTCTTGAGGGATTCTATGAGCATTGGACATTTACAGATCCATACTTATTTACATACCTACACAGATACATATATATAGAAGACACATGTCCATAACAGAGACAATAATAGCACCAACTGAGATTAATTATATCACAGAGTTGATTACTCTGCTTACTATTATAACAATCATCTCTAGTGTATCTCTTCCAAGAGCTTGCCCTGTGTCTCGCTTGATTTCTCTCTCCGGGTCTCCCCAGCTCTTTGTATCTATGGCTATGATAAGACTTTCTGATCTCGGTTGTGATAACTAGCTTATATGACTAGCTGTCCCATTAACCTATGATCACCTGGAGGACATACCTAATCCAAGATCTGCTCATGGGACAGAAATGACAAGTGTTTCCTCGAATCAGATTCACAAAGAGTTCTGACTCAAATAATTTTATATTCCTCAGTCATCAGGAAGAGTGTGAATTACCTGACATTGGAGCACCTGAGACTGACACATTGTCTGCTTTGAAAAACTGGAAAAGTGCTCCTGAAGAAGTCAGGGTTCCGTTCCTATGCAGCTCTGTCTCCCTCCTCAGTTTCGCCATATTCTGGACTGCCTTTCCAAGCCTTCAGTTTGTGTTTATTTCTCATTAGAACACACTCCCGCTCTTCTTGTCTTTCTCTCTTTTTCCTATGTGCCCACAGTCACCCCTCTGTTAGTTGTGCCCTTCTCTATGGCAGTTCTGTCAGGAGGTCCCCATTTCTTCCCCAGCCTGTGCTGGTGGTCCACCACCCCCACCTCATCTCACTCACAGTCTCTTGCTAATGATGTTTTAGCAACGAAGATGTGATCCAGAATCCCATGCTTTAGAAAAGAGGTGGTGGAGGGGTGTATAGAACTTATTCCCTCAGCACACCATAATTACCACAAGCGATTTTTGTTTTGTTTTGTTTTGTTAATGAGCTTATAGAAGAACAACAAGTGATATCAGTTTAAGGAAGTCAGTGTGTGTTTGGCTGGGAGAGGTAAGGTGTCCAGAGAAGGCTTTATCAGGTCACCTAACCAGACACATGAAAGGGCAATTTCTCTTTCTTAGCATTAACCCTCAACTGGGAGTTAGTGCAGAGAAGGCCTCTCTCTTCACAAACACTCCAGGATAAGGTGATAAGATTACAAGTAAAGCCTCTCTAGTTATTCCGCATCTCCCGTCAGACAGAGCAAGTTAAATTACAGTGCAGGCCACAAATGCATTGATCATGGACTCGGTTTGTGCTTCCCAGGGTTTCAAAGATCCATGCCCAGGATAAGTGAAGTCATCTCATCAACAAAGTTTATTTACTAAGGAGGGCTGGCCTTGTTCCAGGAGGTGAGGTTCAGGGGGATGGCCCTCACTGCCCAGTGCTGAGCTCCATTTGTGCATGATCTTCATCAGCAAGTATTTCCCTAGAGCCCACAGGAGGTGTTGGGAAAACATGCAGATGACATAGCTTCTGAAACTGAAATGACTTTCATGCCTCTATCAGCATCTGCCTCCTCCCCCAGATTGTAAATCCAGGCTCAAAACATAGAAAGCGTTGCTAAAAATGGCCTTTTTCCTACTCAGAATTTCTATCTAAGGGTTAAGCCCTATCACATTTCAGTCACCCTATCATTACTAATGCATAAGATGCAAGGGTTCATTTGTTTGTTTGGACATCATGTTCTCTTACCCTTCAGTTACTCTCTTTCAGCCTATAAAACATACCATGTACTCTAACAAAGATACAAATTCTTTCAATGGTTCTGATAATCCAGTCTTCATACAAATAAGACAGGCCTTTTTGAAGCTATAACAGAAAATAAAAGAATAAATCATTAGAAACCCTTTAAAATTCTGTACATGACACTCTTCTTTATTAAAAAGACCCATTGTAAATTGGAAAGTTCTAAAGTCTTTGTGGTGAGGGGGAATGAATTATAATGACATCACTAGGTCATGAACTAGGCCCACTGGCTACTATCCAGAATGAAATTGACTAGGGGAGATCAGATGAGCCCATTCGTAGCTCGAGACATCTGGGAGGCAGCCAGGGAATCGAGGATCAAGCCCCCTATTTAGGACACACTTCCTCTTCCTCTTCATCATCAAACCCAACTGTGATTTCCCAGGCAAGGCGCCTAGCCTAACAATGCATTTCAATTCATATTCTAAAGAACATCCAAAAAGTTCTCTGTGCTCATTCCTCAGTGAAAGACCTCATGAAAAATATTAACATGTCAACATCTGGCTGACACCTTTGGTACATTTTCATCATGTGGCTGATGGGAAGCATTTTGCCTTCAAATAAGCATAATTTGCCAGTCTTTTCCATCCTCTTTTTTGTCTCTCTCCCAGCATAATAAATGGTGTCTGAAGCCCAAGAGAAACTCATTTCTGTTAACAGATCATTTGTAAACCTTTAAGGGCAGCTGGTGAGAGAGGGGCATTTTTTCCCTCTGTTTTAACTTTCCTGGTTGTCTCTCTAAATGCAAAATGACACCTCATTCAAAGCTTTCTGGTGTCATCTTAATCTCCTTATTTTACACTTTCTACCTTTTTGATATTGCTATGGACTGCATGGAGACTTTTACCTAATACTGTAATACCTATTATCTGAGGCATTTAGGAATATAGGCTCTTTTCAGCTAAGAATAATACAGATCAATTGGGTGTCAGCAGCCCAGTAAAGTCAGCTAGTATATAGTTTTTTCAGAGTGCGGTAAAAAAATGTGTCTACCTACCTGATCTTATAGGCAGCACATTTCAATATTAATATATTTTATTCATGCTTGTGATAATGTTTTACCTTCCTTATGTTTCTGTAGGGAAGTCTCACTTCACTCTGCAGAGGATTATTACCTATTCTGAGGGGGTTATGAATATAGATACTTACTAAGACAAGAATAATTGACCATAAAAAACCTTTTATATTCCCACAATTATTTTTGCATTGACTAAAAGTGTCAAGAAAACCTGATTTTATTAGCAGGCCCCTAATTTTGTCTTCATTTAATTTTTTATCTGGCTTTTACCCCCAAAATGTTTTTAGTCTGAGATATTTGGCAATCATACAAAAGAACAATTTGTTACAGAACCTTTACCGAATGGAAGTTCTATAATCCAAGCATAATATCAAGTATCAAATAAAATAAAAATGTATGAGATCAGCAAAAGGGACATGCTCCAAGGTAAGGAACTGGTCTAGGGCCTAGAAAACAAGGAAGTTTAAATCAAAATTTGACTGCTCAGCTATGAAGTAAGTCTGTGGAACAAAGGGTCAAATGCAGCTCTGACCCGTCATTCCCCTCCACCCACCAATAGGTCAGAACCCGTCAGAACTGAGCCTATTTCCAGTAAGGCGCAAAAAGCAGAGTTGTGCTTCCTGAGAAGCGCATGGACAGCTCTAAGGGACACTGGAGGGGAAGATGGAAGAAATGCTTTGGCTGCTCAAGGAAAGGATGCTGTGGGCAGAAGTGACATGGTGCCCATTTGACCCTTGCAAACAAAACCCGCTCTGGTTACATGTTTGCTCCTATCCATGCCTTTGGTGCCCCAAACATTAGAAACAAGGACAAACAAAAGATCACTAGTGGATATTGTGATAAAAAGCATGACTGCAACTGGAAAAAACTCTGATCAAGACAAGAAAGGAAAGGATTCTATTTTCACTGGTAATTGGTGGAGGATGCTTGGCAACTCCCTTAGTCGGCTCTAACCTTTTTATTTTGAAGATTCTAAATGCCCTGACTTTTCAGAGAGCATGTGATGCAATAGAAAGGAGTAGCGGCAGGGGCATGATGTCCATTTGGCCCTTGCAAGCAAAGCCCATCCTGGTTAGCTCAGGTATATACATAGTGGGTCTTTTTTGGGGTTTTTTTTTTGGCATTGGGGATTGAACTCAGGGGCACTCGAGCACTGAGCCACATCCTCAGCCCTATTTTGTGTTTTTATGTAGAGACAGGGTCTCACTGAGTTGCTTGGTGCCTCACCATTGCTGAGGCTGGCTTTGAACTCGCTATTCTGTTTCAGCCTCTCAAAGTGCTGGGATTACAAGTGTGCGCCACCACACCTGGCTTTCATAGTGGGTCTTAACTTTATTTTCCTGAAAACTGACAACCAGGGTTAGCAAATGAAAACAAGAATTATAGGTAATCCATATATTCGAATCACCGATTTATCACCTACAGGAGGGACCAGAGACATTTCCCAGGGGATGTGAATTGTGACCTGCTCCCATGGACCACCACTTCAACTTCATATATTATTCACGGTCTGTTGACAGAAGGTAAATGCAAAGGACCATCTCTCAGCTCTTTGAGGAGTACAAGTTCATGGGAAAAGGCTGTTTACTGCCCACTTCAAAATTAAGAGCAAGGCAGAAGGGGGACTTTGAGAGAATAACATGTAGATCTTGGGGGCAACTTTGATAAAGTAGAACTGACTTCTTGCTCCCTAACAGGGTGCCTGCTGGAACTGAGAAGCTGTAGCATATTCCAATGCTGCATGATAAAAGGGAAGAACACAGTGAGGGAGATTTTGTATGACTTTATCACAAGCCTACTTGAGTTTGGAGGTGAAGTGCTCATTGGGACTAGGCCCAGGATGGATCAAAAGAGGTCTTCAGAGGCAGGAAGTCTATGTGTACATTGATTAGAGTAGCCCAGGAGAGTGGGTTCTGCTGGGATTGTATAGTGTGCCTGGGAAGAAGAAGGAGCCCTGCCCAACATGTGTTCCTGGATCTCAGAGTGTTCAGAGTACTCAGAAGCTCCAGTGTCTGCAGGTGAGGAGGTATTGACATTAAAGAGCAGTTGAGAGTCTTCTAGGCCAATTTGTTGAAGAAGGAGAAAACCTTCCAGAGACATCCAAGGAGTGGATAATTCTTCCAAAGATTTCCTCTAGGTTAAGCTATACAACTCCAGAGAGAAAGACTACATCAGGGGTGCTGATTACCAAAGAGAACTGATGAAACAAAAGATTTTGCCCCAGACTGATAGTTTTAGCAATTTAAAGATAACCTTCCTCATTTCCCTTCTTGCCTGACATTCTATCTCCAATACCCAAATATCAATCAAGGACAAGGAAAACCAAGGGTTGCCTTCACTTCTTCCTGGTGAGTTAGGCCAGGAATGCAAGAATAGTTTGACCAAGAAGAGGGGAGAAAGATGGGAATATAAAGAAAATCTCAGGCTTCCCTTTTCTAATCCAAGCATCCAGGGTCTTATAGGTTCTTGCAAGTTAGTGGAATAGAGAAGAAAAAATTTGAAACCATTATGAGGTTATAGCTTTAAAATAGGCTAACCTAAAATATGTTTGTTTGAGTTGCTATTACAGAATGCCACAAACTGGATAATTTAGAAATTTACTTCTTGTAGTTCTGGAAGCTGGGAAATCCAAGGTCAAGGGTCCACATCTTGGTAGAAGATGAAGGACAAGAGTATGTGTTCATGAGAGTGCAAGGAAGAGAGCCAAACTCATTCTCTTATCAGAAACCGGCTCTTTTGGTAACTACACCTTCCTGAGATAAGGTCATTAATCTATTCATGAGGGCAGAGACTTCAGGGTCCACTCACCTTTTAAAGGTTTGCCTTCTTCACACTCTTACATTGAGAATGGAGTTTCCAACACATGAATTTTGGGGGACACTTTCAAACCATAGCACTAATTTTTAGTATTTGAAAGGAATTAGAAAGATATAGAACTCTGCCAAGTTACTTTTAAAGACTAGGAAAAGGGAATTTTGACAAGCATAAAGGTTAACATTGGAATACAAAATAAAACCACAGACAACCAGAAAGAACCTGTTTTGTTCTTCCCCAAATGTAAGCTTCATCAGTAAACCAATTATGTGGCTAAGGATTTAACTATCCTACCTGCCAATCCAACCAAAATAATTGCCTTCTGATCTGTTCAATAATTTAATATAAGCAACAGGAAGACTTAATTATGTTGTAAAGGGATCATTTATCGAATAACTAGTTATTGCTGGTTACAAAGCAAAATGTGACTGCTTTGCCAAATTTAGTTACACACGTAGGAAGAAAAAGTTCCTTGCTTCATGTAACCTTATTTATTTAGCTGCACTCACTGTCACTTTTTAATGACCCTTCCAATTGTCAGATTTTGTTTGGAGGGACAGTTGTAGGAACTACTTATAAATGAACACATCACTAGTTTTGTCTTAAATATAGATTAAAAATAGTACCTTGCATTATACTCTGCTACATATCTTTTAGAACCTCAGAGAACAAATTGACAATTTTATTGTATATGGGCAATTTTATCATCATATATTTGAAAGAAAAGTGACACTCAAGAGAGATACACAAGGTAATTACCTAAGGATAGTTAGCAGGAGTTTGCTGTGGTGATCAGATTCATTGAGTCATTTTCAAGACTCTGACATTTGGTGTAATATAACCCAACCACCATGATGAGAAAATAAGGAATTGTTGAACATTAAAGAGTCTGCAAACATAAATTACACTGGTACCACAAAATAAGTGGTATTGCGCATCATTCATTTCCAACTGAACACAACTCTCATCCTACAACCAGAAGGAACATTTCTCCTCTCTTTGCCAAATCCACACGAGATCTATATGCCTGTCCCATGGGCTTAGGCAACCAAGCCAGCCTTGATTCTGGGCATGAGGGAATATCTGGCTTTCCCAGTTATTCTACAATTTATATTGATTCAATATTTCCAAAGGCAATCATGATCTTAATGTCCTGTTCTCTGTATTCTAAACCCTTTCCAGCAATTCTTTTGCACTCTTGACCTGGGTTCTTATCTCCTTCTGTCCCAAGGCATAGCCTCAAGGCTAGATCATAACTAAATGTGGCAAAGTGACTACATTTTTATACTGCAGAACATAGCAGAATCCAGAGGAAATGTTCCAATATCTCAAATATCCAGAAGTTAATTCATTTGTAGAGTCAACAAGTCCTGCTTTGGTTGGTCTCAACGACTACAGCGTCAGGAAGCCACCTCATTCCCTTCTTCTTCATCCAAGAAACCATCACCTGATAGAACTTGTGGGTAAGCAGGGGCTACCATGTAGTTATAGTCAGAAACATTATAAACCTTGACCAGGAGTGGTAAGAGCAGAGTACAACATTCAGGCTTTAGAGATGGAAAGATCAGGCTCCAAGTCCTGGTTCAACTATTTTTCAATGTGCGGACTTGGGCAAGTTACTTAAAACCTTTGCATTTTATTTGTAAAGTGGAAACAATAATATATTCCTTTATTGAGTAATTCAAGGAATTAATAAGATGACATAAGGGATAAAAACAGAGGTTCAACAGTAATATTGCTCTCGGTTCAAATCTGAGTTCCAGTGATTACCAGTTGAGATCTGTGGGAAGGTTACAAATGGTTCAGTTCTCTGCACCTCGGTTTTATGATGTAATAAATGAGAATGCTCAACCAAGTCGTTGAGTGGTGTTGTATATTCATTTAGTTAGTATTGACAAAGTGTTTAGAAAATGCCAGGCCATAGTAAATAGTTAATAAATGTAAGCCATTATGTATGATATTATTGTTATATGGAATTGCTTATATTATTATCCATAATAATCAAAATAATAATGTGAACATTAGCAGTCATTTGGTAGTTTTGTCTTGGAGCCAATCATAGGCCATTCATTGACTGAAGAAGATCTAAATCCAAAAGATTGAGGGACAAAGTGTCCCTGAATTTGTCACACGACCATCTAGGGAGCCCCAGCCAATCTGTCTTGGCTGAGAATTTATCAAATCACAATCTTCTGAGTTGCCTTGTGAGACCCCTAGCTCTAAGTTGAGGAGGTGGTAGAGAGGAGATGGCTCTATTTCTCTAACCTGGATGCATCAATCCTATTAGGAAGATCTATTTCTTTAATAGAAAGATCAAAAGTGGCTCAGCTCATTTTCATGGGGAAAGGTGGATTGTTGCTTAGCCATCAATGCTTGGTATGCAGTGATCTGTAAATCACAAAGACAAGCCTCTTCTCTAATATGTAGTTCAAAAATTTTAAAAAAGGTGAGAAAACACAATGAGTGTATAACTTGAAGGCTCTGTAAGGAATGCCTGTATAAAATAGTCCCGCTACTCTCTGGGAGTGTAATCAAAGTAAAACCTGTACATAAATATAGTATCCATAATGCAAAGCAGGAAGTAGTAAATGTCAAAGAAATCCATAGATGTGGTGTAATTGAAGTGCTAAGGCAGTATAGAAGGTTTCCTGTATAAGGAATCGGAAGGGACTTTTCAGAGGAAGTGGTATTTTTTAAATAACTTCTAGCTTTTGTTAGGGCTTCTTACGCCAACCACTAAACAGCTCCTCACCACCATAAGTACCAGGAGTTTCCTTTCCAGGAATGGCCACTTTCCTTTCTCAGCCTAGCACAAGTGTACCCATCTGGTAAGACACACATCAAGGGCTACTTTTATGATGTCTCTTTCTCCAAACACATATTACCCTCTCTTATGTGGGACACAGTCCTTTGTAACAATTTCTATCCTTTGACATTTTAGTACATTACCATGTTATCTGTCCTGTCTTTTTCACTGGACTCTGATTTTCATAAGGGACTAGGTAATCCCTTGAATCCACAGTGCTCAGGAATTCAAAACTTTGTGAAATGAGTGAACTCCACTTTTTCAATGAAGAAAACTCTTATAGAAAATGAAAAAGTCTTTTGCTTCAAGTGAATAGGAAAATGGTGGAGGAAAGAGAGAAAAGTGCTTGTTGTGTGACATCATCTAATGCTAAGATGTTTGATTAAATCAGCATGATCCAAACATTCTCAGCTGGCATTTTTATTTCCTTTTACCACGTAGACACTGAAGTTCAGAAAAACTAAAGAACTTGTCCAAAGCCACAGAGCTATTAAATGAGTAGCTGGGACTTAAGCCTAGGTGTTCTCCACTTTATGATGCTTCCAAAAGAAATGCATCAGCAGAATGATGTAGAAGCACAGTCAGCCAATATTACTGGGCATTAAAAACAAAAACAAGCCACATCTTTGACGAAGTCTAAAATTGGTTCCTCCCACCTCCTTTCAGGACTACCAAGGAGTTTGACCTGTTAAAAAAAAAAAAAGGTTGCATACTTCAGAGGATGCGTCTGCCTGTCAGAAAGAGAAACCAGTGTTTTCTTTTTCTTTTCCATCCTGTCTTCTCTTTCTCAATTTCCTCTCTGTGTGTCTCTTTCCCTTTCTCCCTCTCTCTTTCTGATACAGAGGAGTAATAACTTCCTAAAGTGATGATGATGGTGGTGATGCTGTCGCTGCTGCTGATGGCTGGATTAAACTTCTGCTACCATGTTGGTTTACCCCCTCAAGAGTCCAAACTGGGCCTCAGTTCCTAAGATGGCCTAAGACTGAAATTTTGATTTAAATTTTCTATATTACGGGAAATTAGCCTAGCTGAAATTTTTTGTTTTAAAAATCTTTTTCAAGGAAGAATCAGAGATGAACAAAATAATTAACAAGAAAAGTGGACATTATTGTATTCAGCATTCAATAATCTAAGATTAAAAATTATAATAACTTTGTGTGATGAGCAGTCAGTAGCAATTAAAATATACTTCCAAAGATTATATAAAAGATGAGGAAGTGGTATTTTTTAAATAACTTCTAGATTCTCTTAGGGACTCTTACACCAACCACTAAACAGCTCCTCACCACCATAAATACCAGGAGTTATCCTTTACAAGAGTGGCCACTTTCCTTCCCCAGGAAGGAAACCCATCTGTGATATATTATTAATTCAGACATCAGACTACAAAAAAAAATTAAAGGCAAAATTCTAATTTCACACACACAATATATACATGAATATGTACATGTTTAAAGAAAAATGTTGAAAAGATTAGAAGGTATAGTAGAACAGTAGTAGTAGCTAGTTAATTAATTAATTGTATAACTGACACATGTTTTCATAGTTTCTTAATTTTCTAATATTAACAGGGAGTACTTCTGAAATGAAGAAATAGGTTCAGATTTGACAAATGTTTGTCTGATAGGAGGAATTTTGCAAGCCTATAAAACTTTTATTTTTATTTTTGCATTTACTGCTTCATTTCAACCTTTGTTACCAGGAAGGAAGTTCTGTCATCCTGAAGCAAGTGCTTATTCACACCCTGTCACTCTCACTACTGTAAGGTAAGTTTGTCTTCCAAAAAATATACTTGATACAGTTCAGTGCATTTAGAACATAAGATTAAAGATAAGGCAGGTCTAAGCAGGGACCCATTGTCCATATTTCTTAGCTGTGCAATCTTTGGAAAAACCGTACATTCTCTGAGCTTCAATTTCCCCATATGATGAGAATCAAATGGGATAGCATATGTCAAACAACCCACACAGGCCCTGAGATATAATACAAAAGCCATTAACACAGATCATTACTTTCTCCTGCCTTTCCTCACATCCGTCCAAATTTATTGATCCTTCAAGGTCCAACTTGCATTCTAGTTACTCTTCAAAGTCTTCTATCACTCAGGCAATCCTTTTATGATGTCTTCAATTTCTACGGTTGTTTTTTGCAGAACTCATCTAGTGTTTGTACATAGTGTTGCAGATTTAAAGAATGCATAGTCCTCTCTTATCTGTAGGGGACACATTCCAATTATTCTGAAACTTGGGATAGTATTGAACTCTATACATTTAATGCTTTGCCTATACCAACATACCTATCAAGTGTAATTTATAAATTAGGCACAATAAAAGACTAACAACAATGATTAGTAATGAAATAGAGCAATTGTGAGTATACTATAATAAACGTATTTGAATATAACTTCTTACTCCCATTCTGGAATTTTCTATTTAATACCTTTGGACTGCAGTTGATACAGGTAACTGGAAGGTGGAAGATGAACTCACAGATCATACCTAACATACTTGACATGACCCCAGCAAAAAGAGGAGAGCACCATGCCCTCAAGACATCCACATCTCTCATTTATTATAAGCTTTCAATCAGCCACTTCTAATGGAGAGATGAATCTTTTGGAAATAAGTTTTCAATGTTTAAGTAAATTCATGAGTCATAATCTAGAGTGGCAAAAACCAAAGTCTTTTATCACATTCCCTCTCAGTTCACCTAGAACATGCTCAAAAACTATCAGGGGCCCATGGGTGGTACCTTGTGACTCTATTTGAGTTGTCAAGATAGAATGTCACCATCCCAAGAGAAAAGAGTGCTCAAAAGCCCCATAATAGTCCTGATTCTTGTCTGATGGTGGAAAAGTGCCAAGGACATCAATTGGTGAGTGCATTTGATAAGAAGTAAAGTGGATGGGTCTTACAGTCTAACCTCTTCTCCTTACAGGCCCATCAGTCAAGTAGATTACTTGGGAACTAGGTTTCTATGTGAAAGAAGCAGTAAAAGGGAGGGAGAGGAAGATGAGCTCAGTCACACCTTTCTCAGTGTATTTCTATTGATATTTTCTGTCTAAAATCATTGATATACCAAATCTAAGTGCCTTTATTTGACTTTCAACAAGACACTAGTTCCTATATTTTCACATGCTTGTCTTCTAAGCAGTGAATCACATAAATATATTTTGCAATCTGATCATTTAAAACTATACACTTAGTAATATATCTATAACAAAAAACTCTTCCCATAGCTCCTTTCAAGTTCTTGTTTTTAATTAAGGTGAAAATAAACTACCATATTTATCTCTTCCTGATGGTGTCCAGACTAAATACGTAGGTAGGGATTTTGCATTGGGTGTAGGTTAAGATCTGCTGTCTTCAAAAAGTTGAAAGAAAATAACACAATAAACAATACATGAAAAAATACTTTTTTATGACACTCCAATGAATGAAAGTTTAATTATTTGATTTCAGCCAATTTTTAAAAGAGACTTATAAATGAAGAAGGTGGCAAGCTTTTAAGAAAACTTTTGTCATAAATATAAATAGTAATTTTATTCCAGAGAGTAATTAGTGCCTTGATTGTTTTTAAATAGTGAGAGAGGGAAATTTGTTGGCTCTGTCTCTCATTCAGTTCTAAGGACCTGCCAAAATTTTACAAAATTTAGTAACATCCATTATTTACCTTTACCTATAGTTATTGCTGTGCCTTTTATGAACTATTGCTTGTGTTGTCTCATGTTTCTTCCTTCCTTGTCTTTATTTATATGTCATAAAAATGCTGACTTTTTAAATACAATTTTTAGGTAATTATTTTTAGGACCTCATGGGAGGTTATCTTCAATGTGATCACAAAGTCTCCCAATGATGAATGAATCATACAGATTATTTCATTATCCTTTGTTTGGAATAGTTACAGAGGTCTAGGTGTCTCTATAGAAATACATTCAAAATTTGGGAGCAAAGGGTATTCTTCCAACACTGATTCATTTCACTAATTATTACATAAGCAAACTATATGAGAAATAGAAAAAAAAGCATAGCAAATTAATCCCACACCTTAGACATTGTTAGCATTTTAATTTGTATCTTTTTTGATATATAAAATACATATACACACAAATATAGTTTTGCACTCTGATTTCACCATAAATTATGAGGACATTTTTCTCTATTATCAAATAGCTCTAAAATAATTTAATAATTATTGATATGTTCATTGCATGAATACATAGTTAATTTAATTGCTACTGGATTTTAAGACTATTACATATTTTACCTGAAAAAGAATCTACTTTTAAAGGTAGAAAGTCACAATTTTGTGCTGTTTAACTTGGTATAGTTACTCATTTCCTCCTGAATGCCTCAGTTATACACATTTAATAATCTCTTTTAAATGCAATGAGATTAAAAAATTTAATGTGGCTTTTCTGAAATAATGAAAGATTCAAATTAAAGAAAAAGACATATATTCACCTTAGATGATAGTGAAATGGTGCAACATCTGTAAATAAATTGAGAGGTGGCCAAGAAGAAACTGCCATTCTGTAAAATATGATTCAAACCTGAACTTGAATTTCTGGACTCCAGAGCAGAAGACAACAAACTCTGGCACAAGAACCAAATCCAGTTCATGAATGCTTTCACATCTTCTATCAGTCAAGAATGAATTCTGCATTTGTAAATGGTTGGGGGGGGGTGCTTAAGAATATAATTTTGTGTCATTGAAGCTTTTACAAAATTCATATCTCAGTGTCCATAAATAAAGTTTGTATTTTTTTCATTTTTTTGGTAACAGTGATTGAACCCAGAACCTTAAGCAAGCTAGGCAAGTAATTTATCACTGACCTACATCTCCAGCCACTGTAGTAAAGTTTTAATGGTTCAGATTCCATATCCATTTGTTTATGTGTTGTCAGTGGCTCTTCTTACACTACAACAGAAGAGTTGAATAGAAGTAAAAGAAGTAGAACAAAGGACATTTGCAGAAAAAGTTTGTTGATCCTCATGTCAGATGATTAGGCTTTGTGTGGGATAGCATTAGAAAGGTCTATATTCATTTGCTTTCAGTTGGCAATCCACATCCCCTTCCTATTTCCAGAGGGACAATTTGTGCCATCAAGGAAGCTGGAAGGATTGCCTGTGTTCATTTGCTATCAGAACCGCCTTTGAACTTCAGGAAAGCCACCATCTTGTTTCTGTTCACTCCTTTTCTAAAGTTTAGTGTCTGCAGTATGAAACACTAGTACGTTCTTTAAACTTCTTGTTATCTTGAGACAGGGCAAGACCTTTACCCAATGTATTTAGTTATGGAGGAGGAGGATGAAAGATTGGGTCCTAAGTGTTATTCAATGGCATGACATAGGTTTTCCCTGGAAGGCAGCCAGAGCTGATGCTTATGAGGTGTTTGTCTGATGAACTGTACCCCTGTGACACTAAGCAGAGCCTGGAGGAGGTGGCAGTTCATCTTTCTAACTCAGGTTTGATTTACAAATCATAAGATGTGCAAAGTCCCTGAAAGCCAGACCCACCCCTAAGACTGTCTAACAAGGAAATAATGACCGCTGCTTGTGCATAGCCATTTGGAAGGTGGGATGATTTGGACTGTTGTTGAAGTATATTATAGAATTTTATTGATAAGAAAATGGAGCTCAGGCAACCATTGACTGTGATGTTTGTTTTAGTAACTGGAAGTCTAGAAAATGATTATTAGCCAGTGTCTGTGGATTAGAGAGAAACTAATTAAGGGAAGTCATGTTGTAAATGAGTGGAAACTTCTATCACAAGTCACATAAAAAGAACAAAACAAAAGTGACCAGGAGGGAAATAGTGTGTCACAAATGACTTCAGGATTAAATTTCACATTCAGAAATAGAGGATGAGCCCAAATATTTGACATGAAATTCTCTTATAATGGGATTTCATTACTTCAGAAATTTAGATGTACCATGAGCTAATTTGTACTAATCCACTGTCCTCATCTTCAGTCTAACAGCCAGAATGGAATTGAACATGCCATACACAATTTCATGAGACTCTAAGAACTGATTTTACTTCTGGCTCCCCAAATCCTTTAAGACTCTTGTAGTATCCTGTAGAGTATTTGGCAGTGTTTACAAAAATCAAAAAGCTGCTTATCTGAGATCAGTATAAAATACATACATATATATATATATATATATCTGTGAAATTGCATTAAATATAAGTCATGTTTTAGCTTTCCAATGAAAAATTAGTACATTTATTATAAAAGTACTTTGAAAATACAGAAATTGAAGGAAATAAAAAATAACCTTCACAAACCCTCTACTCAAAGATAATATTATGTCACCATTCTTTCCTTATAGTCTTTTCTGTGATTTCCCCCTAACACTTTTGATTCTGTTCAAAGTTCAGTGGAGCCTCTTGTTATTTCACTAAATTGCTTAACAATTTTTGGATGATATGTTCATAATTATCCAGAAAAAGCTTTAACAGTAGATAGGTATCCCATTGCAAGGTTTGGATGTTAAAAATAAAACTAGATTCAAACCCCAAAACACATTTTCTCAAGTCATAAAGCAAGCCAAAATTTTGTAACTTTCTTTTTTATCTCATGACTTCTTTTCTGGTCCTGATTTTATGGTCTAGATGAAGACTAAAATAAAAAAAAGAATGGTGGGAGGGGGGAATTTTGGAGGAAAGAAAGAAAAGTCAAGCAAAATGAGAAGGAAGAGCCAGGGAATTGAAAAGAAAATACCGCATTCCCAAAATACATCTGGTCCTGCTGAGAGTAATAGCATTTGTGTAAACGTGTAGACAAGTCCCTAAGCTGCATTTTTTTCAAAAGCCTACCTCTTTGATATGTATTTGCATTAATTCCATGGTGCACACACTTGAAATTTGGTAAAGAAAAATAGATCTGAATCAAGATTCATTATTTAAAACATGTAAGACTTTAAATTTAATTTTGTATTTTCCTTTTTTCATCCATTATTTTAATATAACCAACATAACTGGGAAGGGAGTTCAGTGCACGAGAGATGTGACTGAGGAAGCTATCTTTATACCATAACTTCTCCCAAGTCAGCTGATAAGATGCACCGCACAGCTGTGACCCATCTCAGAAGCAGTCTAGCCCAGCACAAAAGTCATAGGCTCAGATGCCAAAAGGGACCATTTGTTCTTGATGCATGACCCTCTCCAATTTGTTATGCTGTCCACAACAAGTTTTTCCTGGAGGACTTCTTTCCTAAGAAATCTATGCACTGTGGCTGTATTCACCCATAATGCAAAGACCCCAAGTGCTACTTGCTGTCTTCATGGGAACTGAGTGAGATTGTAATCTGAGACTTTTTTTTTTTTTTGTCTATCTCGGACACAGCAACATCATAACATTGAAGTGTAGATTTATAGCATGCCTTATGTATATTTTCTTAGTCCCAAGGCCCCCCTTTTCACAGATACATACACAACATGTCATGTAGAAAATATAAATTGTTGATCGTACAGGCACTTTCTTCCTTTTTAAACCTTTCCAAAGGTCTTTTTGTTAAATACACCCAGATGCCGTTTGACAGATGAGGGGCTAATTGCTCTGTGAATTACCTCTATCGATTCCTGTTTCATGTTGAGCCAAACAAACAAAAGATATTAATGCTTTGAAAAAAATGAATGATGACCTTTCTCTGCAAACACAGCTTGCGGTCTCTGATTATTGGTGATTCCAGAGAGCAGCGGTCAATCGCAATAGCTGTAACGCTATGATCACTATAATAAGCTTGCCTGACCTTCTCTGCCATGTTAAGTGGTTTAAATTTATTTGCCCAACAACAGAAGAGCTTTCATTTAAAGTCACAGAACATTCAATTCAATTTAAAGATGTAGTGTCTACTTTCTTCTTCTTCTCTTCTGTCCCTATTTTCACTTTATACATCTAAAACACCAAGTTTACTAACAGTGTTACCACTGTAGAATAAACATCATACTTGTGAAACACGTTCCATTCTTTCAGTCTGTTTCAGGTCCTGGGTGCCATTTTCTTTTTTGACTTGTTCTTTCATGTTTTAAGATGTTGGAAATATGTTGTTTCTTTATCTTTGTAAATTTTGTCCACAGTCCCAGTTTTATGTTCTATGTAATGTAAGCAGTGTACAAAGTCAAGAATTCAAGGAGCACCCCAGGTTGGGAACCAGAGGCCCAATTCCAATTTTGTCCATATTTAATGGAACCTTTTTGCCAGTCTTTTTTTTTTTTTTTTTTTTTTGTCCTAAGAAGAGATCATTTCAGCTTGACAAATGGAGTAACACTGGGCCCAATTACCTACTTCAGAACATCTTTCTATTGGAACATACTTACATTCCAGAGCTCCCTTCTTGATGACAGTTTTATATAAATGGCAGACTTCTAACTTGGCAGCTAAGATAACATGGTAGTGGGGCCTTTAAGGACTTCCTGACCTTTTTCTCAACAAGGCTTTATGGTGGTGAAAATGTGCAAACCACAAATGTCTTGAGCCTTGAAGGTTAGGAAGTAGATGCAGCCCCCCTCCCATGGTTTAAATGAAAATCTTTCGATAAGGGGACCCTGACACTTCCACCAATTTCCTGGTAAGAGGCATGCCAAAAATACCAAGGAAGTAGTTTCTCTAAGAATATTTTGGTCCCTGTGCTATAAGATCAAAGCAGGAAGTGAAGAGAAAAACACCACAAATAATCAAAAGGCTTCCTGTGTCCGTCTGACATTCTCAAGCAGTTAGGGCTGAATTTAGATAGAAAGCTGGGCAATATGGTGACTTGCCTTAAGCATTGTCTCTACTGTCCCCTCAAGATTGTGATCACAACATGCTAGGCCATTCTTTAACAATACTTGACTTTGTTATGTGAAACCAAGGGGAGTTTATGAAAATTGGAAGCGTGGTTCCTACTTGGGTCAGATTCCTGGTTGTGCATTCAAGGCACAAAGATCTTTGTTAGCATCAGGATATTCGCAAATATAACGTACATGCTCTTCCTAGAATGCCTTTCTACATGTTTTTCCTTCAATTTCCAACTTCAGTGTCTTCCTAATCCCTATTTACTCTTTCAAATTTCTCCTGACTTAATTCTTTTTCTTCAAGAATGTCTTCCACAGCACCCTATTAAGGACTCATCATAGCATGCAGTGCACACATTGAACTCAGCACTTTGCGCATTTAGCTTATTTACTACTCCATTTCTCTCTTTCCCCTGGAAGTTTGCACTGTGTGGCTTAGCCCTTGCCCACAGAACTTGGGGCTTAGCAGATGTTCCACTGATGTTCAACAATCAATAGATCAATGTATGAGTGAATGAATGAACAGACTTATTGCATCAGTTAAGTCTGCTATGCAACAAACCATTCCAAACTGTAGCAGCTTTACTCAACTGTTATCTATTTTCACTCCTGCCTCTGTAGGTCACTTGGGACTTGGTTTACCGCCACAAAGCTTGGCTGAGATGGCTCAGTAGGGATGACTCTGTTCCTCATATTCTTTATCTTCCCTTTGGGGAACGTGCTGCCCAGACATGTTCTCACGGCCACAGCAGAAACACAAGAGGAAAAGTAGAAATTCACAAAGTCTATTAAGACATGCTGTCATTTTTACTTTATTTTTTTGATGTTAGCAAGTCATACAGGAAACCCTAATTCAAGAGACCAGTTCATATAATCTTGCCCTTCAGTCACATGAAAAAAATCACTTTATCAAAGAGTGTGAAGAATACAGCCGGGCATAGTGGCACACACCTATAATCCTAGCACTTTAGAAGCTGAGACAGGAGAACTGAGAGTTCAAAGCCAACCTCAGCAACACTGAGGTACTAAGCAACTCAGTGAGACCCTGTCTCTACATAAAACACAAAATAGGGCTGGGGATGTCGCTCAGTGTTTGAGTGCCCCTGAGTTCAATATATGCGGTACCAAAAAAAGGAAAGAAAAAAGAAAAAAAGAGTGTGGATACAAGACAGATGAAAAAATTAGTCAGAGTAATGAAACCAAACCTATCAAGAAGGAAATGCTGATAATCATATGAAGAATAGAATATTTAGGTGCCAACTGTTAGGGCCATTTGACCAAATGCCAGTATTATCGTCTTTATTTTCATATCACCAACACATGACCCAGAAACTTAAAGTGGTCCATAAATATTTACAAAATTTATTTGGACCATAGACAACAAAGAGAAAAATCACAATTAAAAGAATTCTGATAACTTTATTTGTATGCATTTTTAAGAGAAAAGATGCATGATGAGCAGAAATGTAATGAACACAAAATGAAAAACTAAATGGTCAATAATTTGTTTTAATGAATAAAGATGCTTTTACTTTTGCTCACATATTTTAAAAACTTGGTTTAAAAATTGTCAAGGCCTTGATAGGAATATACGCAATGGCCCCTTTCCTCTCAGATGCTTTCTTATTTAATTTCTCCTACTTGGAGACATGTCAGGTAGGCATTGCAGGCTTCTTTACAGAATTTCTGCTCAATCAAAGAGTTGATGTTAAACCTCCAAAATCCAGGCATTGATTTACCAGGAAGAACATAGTTAACTTAAAAGCAGAGAAAGCCCTGGCAGTAATCAAGCCCTGTGAATTCCTGGCCCTCTTCCCTGGAAGCCCCGTGGGGCCCACTCCATGGGGCCAACCCCACACCACACACACTGAACTGGTGGTCCTCTTATCACAGAAAATTCCACCCGTGCGGCCAAAACATACAGAAGGAAGCACACAAGAAAAATGGGAATATAATATGCAGGCCTGTGGATTGAGTTTTATGAAAAGCAAATAAGAAAAAAAAGTAGGGAATTTTTCTTAGCTCTTTTTCATACTTCACAGGACAAGAAATCATGGGATGAATTGCTTATCAAATGAGAATAGTTGTACTAGTTAGTAGTAAATTAGGCACTGAAAAAGGGCAGCTTTTAATCTTTCTTCTAATGTTGCTCTGTAAACAGGCAATTTAAATTTGATATAAAAAACATGACTTTTCCCATGGTTTGCCATTTATTCATATTATAAAAGAGTTGCATGTATTAAAGGTATGCAAATCAAAGTATTTACAAAACTTCTTTCTTGTTTGACTTTAATTTATAATAAAGTAGTATCAGAGCCCTGGCTGCAGCTATGAAACATTTAAGTTCTTTGAGACAATAAGATGCTTGCTATTTTGATACCTTTCAATTCCCTAGCATTTCAGAATCTCATACTTCATATTTCTGGAAACAAGTAAAGCATTAAAAAAAAAAAAAAAAAGAGCCATCCTCTTGGCCAGGCCCAGTCCTCTTGATGTTACTTGCATACGTACAGACTTTCCTAAGTGGTCCCACTGCAGCATTTTTTGTTTTCTCCACATTTCTCTATGTTCGTAGTTCCTCTCCATTTTCTGCTAAGAAAGAACTTTTAAGTAACCAGCTGAAAGAGTGAGCAAATGTTGAACACATGTCCTGGTACAATTTGAACTACACAATTGTGACAGGGTTCTCATGATCACCTGTAACATTCTAACGTGATCCTGGCCCTAGCAAACACAAAATAAATGTAAAGGAATCATCAACTTCTTATCGATAGCCTGCAAAACATTAAAAAAATAGTTTGTATGTGGGAATTGATATGGTCCAAAGTCTTCATTCATTTTTCCCTGTTCTGTCATACTACTCTACAACATGGTGAGACAGGGGGTAGGGGATGCAGAGTGGAGGGAATTGACAGAGATGGGAAACCAAGATGTTTTACAAAAAAAAAAATTCACAGCTGCAGCTTTCGGTAATCATGCTTCTTTTTCCAGTGGACTTTAAAAAGACAAATTCATAAGAGTTATTTTGCCATAAAAGGGAATCAGCTCTTAAGTCCAGCTTCTCAAAGACCTCAGAAACTGAAATGACCACACCACTCCCTGAGGTCCAGAGCAAAAACTTTTGTTCCCCTCCTACATCCCCATCCCTAAGAGTTTTTTTCCACTAGCTAAAATGATTAAAAACATTCTCAGAATAGAATACAAACTGTTGATGACTTGAATAGGAGTCTGTTTTCAGGGAAAAAAAAATAATGTATTTCATGTTTACAGTTCGATAATACAGCAGCTGTGAAACCATCACATTTAAGACTTAGTTACATAAAACAATAAATCAGTATGCAAGTTTGTTTGTTTGTTTGTTTCTTTCTTTCTATTTTTTTTAAATCCCACCTTTTCACTTAGTTAACTAAAGAGAATCCTGAAGAGGTACAAACATCAGCCCATATGAAGTTGTTGGTTGTCTCTGAACTGGAACCTGGCTTCTTAAATCCTGTCTAGGTAAATTACCTTACCCGTGTGGGGTATTTCCTTTTAGAAGATTCCTTGGGAAGAGCCTCCAGGGAACTGACTAACTTTTTAATGGTTCACTCAGATTAAGAGGAAGGAAATGTGAACTCCTTGGAGGGAGGCACTTCGGTAGGCCGTCTGCATCCTGTAATTCTTCCCAAGTCTGTGAATCATACTTTTAAGACTTCTTTTCAAGGGCATTTGTCTTCCTTTAAGAGAAGTCCTAAGCAGAAAAGACAAGGTTTAAAATAGATCTCAATCAAGCTTTCTCTGTAAGAACAATTGCATGATCCTCACTGTCTAACCAGCCCCTTCACCTGCATCCCTCCCCCACCAGCCACAACATTTGACTGGGCTTTTTGACTTGCTTTTGTTTCAAAATTAAAATGATTTCCTATATCATCTTAGTGTCTTTGAGCCATAGTTCTGTACCACTTCTCTTATCACAACGAGCCATTGAGACTGAAGCCATTTCCTCTCTAAGTGTTGGAAAGACTATTATAATACTATTTTTCAAAATCATTTTAGAAAGAAATTTTGCTTTCAAAACAATGTATTTAATAAAACATCAAGTGTGTAGACAATTATAGGCTGCTTTTGCACTTCCCCACAAAAACCTGAGCACTTCTCAAACATAATGTCTGCGTTGAATAGTTTATTAGGAATTAAAGCATTCAAATTTCTGTAGATGTATGACCTGACAAGAGCAAAATTCTAAAAAGTTTACTTCATTGCAACATCAATTTCTTAGTCATTAAACTATATTTTTTTGAGTACCTACTAAATGGTGATTTCTAGTTTTTTTTTAAGCTGCTGCCAAGGAGTGGAAAATCCCCAGTGAAATGTGCAAAAGGGCAAATTTATATGTCATGAGATACCCACAGAATGTACAACATCAACAATAAACACTAATATAAATCATGGACTATGGGTGAAAATGATGTACAATGTAGATTTTTCAGTTGTAAAACAATGTACCCATTGGGTGCAGAATATTGGCAATTGCAAGCTCATGCATGGGAAAGGGCAGAGATATCTGTGGAATCTCTCTTTCTCTAAATGCTTTTGTAAACACAAAACAGCAGTGAGAGAGGAAGTCTCTTTTAAAAGGTTAAAAATGAGATCCCACAAAGTAAATTTAGGCTAAATTTAAATTAACACATTACTCAGGATTGATTTGGGCCATTCACGGATCCAGTGCTGGTAAACCCTCAATAGAAAAGTCTCTAGGAATTCATGTTATTTTGTTATGTGGTGATGGAGTAATCTGGGAATCCTAGTCTGACCTAACCTGAACTTACTGGTAGCAAAATGTGATTGGAACTGATGGGCAGAATGAAGAATCTTCCCTTATCCTACTTATTGCAAGTGTTACATTACAGACATATTATTGGGTGCTGCCTCAGATCACTGATGACGGTGGATAATATACAGATATCTCATATGGATAATAGATGATATTTGTATTCAAAGTATTAATGGTTCTGAATTACAGAACACATCTGACCCCCACTAGTTTTGGACAAGGAATTGTGCACCAAATCCACTGAAAAAATAAAATGCAGGGAAAAAAGAAAAGAGCAGAAAACAGTGGAGTCCTATTTCACTCTTACCCTGATTTCTTGAGCACTTCTATTCCTAGATTTTCATGTCAATCCCCTTATTATATAACATATTTTATAATTAAAATTTATTGGCAGATAATGTGTAAAAACCTGGAAATGGAATTGTATTTTCTACTTAGATATACCTTACAAAATTTTATATGAATGCCTGTAGGTCATATTTTGTTTCTGTAAATCTATTCCAGCAGAATACCCAGAAATATATTTTTCTTTCCTCTTATTTTGGGTAAAAAAATGTGAGGATAATGATTTAATGCATAAATTAGGATGTTGATAAAAAGAAAGGAGTAAAAGAGAAAAGGAGAGAAGCAAAGAGTCAAAGAAAAAAAGGAAGGGAGGGAGGGAGGAAGAAAGGAAAGGGAATGAAAAAAGACAAGAAGAAATAAAAGAAGGAAAAATACCTCAGTCTGTAAGATCTACATTATAATGTTTCTCAATGCTTAAGAAATCTTGAAAGAAAAGATGTCATAGGCAAATTTGAATATTCTAGGACTGCAATCCAATCACATAAAGGCATAAATTTAAATCTAAATCATTTGGGAGAAATATTTAAATACTCTATATTTTTGGTTAGTGCTGATATCTATAAAAATCTGCTATATTACACAGATCCATATTATAGAGATTATATACACAAATATTTTATTACTTATGCATAAAACATGATTTGTTGGGGGACATAAACTATGGCTTTCTCAGGTATCACTGCTACTTGATTGTTCTGAGTATTGGCTTTCTGACAGGGTTTGGAATGAAGCCATTTTTATTAATTTAGTTATTTTTGCTGATATAAAAGGCCGTCTATCATGTTAATGATGTATCGGTCTGCGGTCCCACCGAACAATAATTACAGAATGTTCCTAATAGTAAATCATTTGTCACAATCACAGCTCAGTACAACAACCTTTTGTGGAGCTAGGGAAGACATTATCTGAATAGCAATACACCTTTATTCGAACCTATTAGAGGGCATCCGGCCAAACCCGGGAGTCAAGTCTAAAATGCCCTTCTCCAAATCCCAGCTGAGGGCTGTGCTCAGGGAGCTGCTGGATCTTCCCCAGCACTAGCCTCCCAGACGTGATGACACCCATCCTTCTGTGGGGGAAGAGGAGAGGAGGCTTAACAAAAACCTGAGAACGGTACTCCTCTGGAAAGAGGGAGAAACGAAGTGATGGGGAAAGGGAAAGGAAAATGTCAAAGGTTCCTCTTTGTCCTTTTTTTTCCTTAGCAAGAACAGGGGAAACAAAAAATAGGATATGATGTGCAAAAAGAAAAAGTGAGGTTAACAGAAACTATAAATGTCTGAATTTAGTGAAAATCTCATCAGAATAAGAGTCAGATTTTGCTTTGTGAAGAGTCATGACTCAATTACAGTTGTTTTGGAGCAGTGCTTATAAATCACGAGAACACTGCAATGTTTCTATGTGCAGAAACACTAGGAAGGTTCACAGCAGAATTAAGTGGGAGGTGCCGACTTTCCATAACTTCCTGTCCCTCACATGTGTGCCTCCTAGGGCTCTACCAATACCTCCACCAGAGTCCTGCATTTATTGACATTGATAGACCCACCTGGACAAACCACCATCACCCAAATCCAAAGCCACTTTAAGAACTCTCTTAAGGGGCTGGAATTGTGGCTCGGTGGTAGAGCACTTGCCTCACATGCATGAGGCACTGGGTTCGATCCTCAGCACCACATAAAAATAAATCAGTAAAGATATTGTGTCCACCTACAACTAAAAAATATTAAAAAAAAAAAAAAAGAACTCTCTTAAGCATTCAGTATGCATTAATTCCTTTCACAGTCCCCCAAACATTGATGTTAGATCTATTTTAGGGATGAAGAAACTGAGACACAGAGGACCTGAGTCATACAGCTATGGGAGAAAAGGGGACAATTTCTGAGATTTGGTCAATTTCATCCCATAGCTGGATTGATTAACCACTGCACATTGGGGTACCCCAGTAAAGTAAATCAGCACCTTTCTTGAGGACTCATGGACTTTGGTGAAATGATGAGCACCATTCCTAGTTGGCAGCCATATCCCTGTTTTATAGAGAAAATAACAAAAACCTCAAAGGAGGAAAAGAGGCAGGGCTCTTTGACATGAAGCCTGAACTTGTCACCCAGCCTCTGTCCCCACATTCTGTATGAAAAGTCACCCAGATAATGAGTAACTGAGTGATGTATACCTTCACTGCAGTGATTGTGGTTTCTATAGCAATGATGTCCAAACATAAGGTACATGGATTTTGGAGAAAACAAAAAAAAAAAGAACCACTTCACTTTAAGGGTATGTACTTATTTTAAGGGCTTTTAAATTTTTTTTAAATATATGGATTTTTATTCGAAATTTTATTGGAAATGGAAAGAATATATGCATACACAAGAGGATTCTAAAACACTAAATTCTAAAACCCTTGTTCATTATGTCCAATGACTTGAAAACAGCTTCAGGATCAATTCAAATATAAGGAGTAGAGGGAGACACAGACTGCAAGAGGCTTTGAAAAGATCACATATTGCAGAAAAAGAGGCTTCCTTAAGCATCCCTAGTGGTCTTAGAAGTTTAGGCAGAGGAAAGTGATGTGAGGTACAAAGTTTATGCTTCCCAAATTTTCTGTGGATTCTAAAAAGCGCTAAATAGAGTTGTTGCTTTCTGATTGCCAGAAAGTGAATATGTGAGCCTCAAATTAAGATTAAATGGACCCAGCACTTAGGGAGGCTGAGACAGGAGAATTGTGAGTTCAAAGCCAGCCTCAGCAATGGCGAGGTGCTAAGCAACTCAGTGAGACCCTGCCTCTACATTAAACACAAAATAGGGCTGGGGATGTGGCTCAGTGGTCGAGTACCCCTGAATTCAATCTCCAGTACCAAAAAAAAAAAAAAGATTAAATGGAGTCACATGCAAGTGCCCCCTCCTTAAATACATTTGCAATGTCTTCTTTGTGTAGCATTCAGTTAGAAGCATCCAAGGACCACAATGGGCAAGCTGTACTTGCTTTACTACTATCAAATTCGAACTACCCATTACATTGTGCAATGAAATGCATACTGCTAACAACAAAGTCCATGGCCAAAACTTGAAATTGGTTGTAGCACAGGGTTGGATAGGACAGCTGGACTTTGCCAAGCCCTCTTTGTCCCTCTTCTTCATCCTTTGCTCACACTGGCCAGGTAGCTGACTGTAGAACTCACAGCCGCTTCTCAAAGCAACCCAGTTCAAACACGGGCATCTTCGACACTGACCTGCCCTGCTTTTCCAAAGGGGAGAAGTCCCATACAAAAAAGAAAAAGAAATCAAATGGCTTCCTCTTGCCCCAACCCTTCTGTCCCCTACCCCTATGTTCTGTCCAGAAGAAAAATCCCTCGGCCGCAATGGTTGTTTTTATTAAATTCTCCTCAATAAAAAGCTCAGGCAGGATTTATTAGGTACTCAGGGCGGACGTTTAGTATTTCGCCAGTTATTAAGTGAAAATCAATAGAAAGCAAAGAAAATGGAAGTCACTGCACTGTTAGCGCACCGTTGTCGCCCAGATATTATGTCGGCTGTCTTGTAGATTCATGACGGACGAAAGAGGCCGGGAGAGAACTTTCTGCTTACATTGCACGAGCCAAAGTGGGGTTATTCATTAGAGCAGGCAGCAGGCCAGATGGATTTCCAGTTCAGTTTTACCATTTATCTTTAAAACGCCTGTATCGAGTGAGAAAGAACACTGATATTATGTGATATCAATGGCAGGTTTATGTATCTAAATCAGGATTTATTGTTATTTTGTTCCAAAGACCTTTTTTTCTCAAGAAATACCATTTCACTGGAAGAAAATAATAGCTAAAACCTTGTCAAAGATAACCTTTCACGCTGTCCGTGCACTACTCGCTGTAAAACAAATAGAACCCAGTATATAAATAGTTTTAACCACATCCTTACAAATCATTTCTTCTGAATCTGTTTTCCCCATTTCAATATCATGGGTTTTGTTTTTGGTTTTGGTTTTGGTTTTGGTTTTTTGCAGCTATAAACGTGATTTGGGCTTATCCGATATTTTCTTTTGCTGAAAGTTTGACTCTAAATAATGTCAGAGATTGTTTTAATTACATTTAAAAGCTTCAGCTGTTTTATACTCTTCTGTGAGATGTTACCTTGTTCATAGAGTACTCTTTTGGAAAGCAAAGTGGTCTGTTGTTCTTTTCTTCCCCCAGCCTTAGAATAAGCTTGAAAATCAAAAACGCTACCATCATTTTTTTTCCCCAGCTGCTTCATTTTCTTCAAAATCAGAGATAGGTTTTCTTTTCACTTAAATTGACATGTTTGGTAGCTTCAGTTTTGTTTTGGACTTTTTAAAAATTCCTTCTCATTTAAAAGACATATTAGAGCAGACGGGATCAGATCTGATCTTGAGTTGATCCTGCTAAGTAACTGAGATGGCCAAATGCCAGAATGAACCATTGTACACTACTTATAAATAGCTCTCAAGAAAGAGAGTACAATCTATATATTTGTAAAATGTCATTAGTGACACTTCATGATTGGGAGAAAAATTACATCTGGGCTTTGATTGAAGTTCTTGCTAACAGGGAATTGTGAACCTAATTTTAAGCTACATTTACTGATTTTTGTTTTGTTTTGTTTTAGGGAAAGAGAAGGTATATTAGTTTTATATGGACTAATAATAGAGAGTAGTCAGGGTCGTGTGGTCATTTAAAGTTCAAAATTTACTGTGAGCCGAACCTACTTAGAAAAATTTTCTGAGCATCAACTGAAGATATGTGTATACCTTTGACAAAAGTGATAATACATTGCAAAGTAAGAAAACAAACATATAAAATACATTATAAAGCATCTGTCTCTGACATTTTCTTTATCTACTAAGGTAAAGTCCAATTAAAGAGATTAATTATACCAGAAGTGATTTCTTCTATCTTTCTGTTTGGAAATGGACTTCAGTTTTGTTTTTTTTTAAATTTGAATAGGCAATTTGAGCTGAAATTTTTTCGTAGATGCTAGCCTCTAATAAAAATATTGGAAGGTTTTTCTAATTCCCCTTTTACTTTAGAAGAGTCATGCTATGTAATCATACATGTGTGACTGGATTTGCTGATGGAGAGACAAGAAAGGCTGGTGGTTAAGGAAATGGGTTCTGAAGCTAGATTGCATGAATTCCAATCCCAGCTCTCTTACTTTCTGGTGATGCCTCAGTTTTATCATCGGCATTATAAGGAAAATAATTTTTTGGATGTTTCACCAAGAATAAGTGGGTTAATATATGCAAAGTTCATAGATTACCACTTACCTAATATTAAGTCTTCAAAGACCTAGTTAGCTTTGAATGTACAAAATTCAGAAAATAATGTTTCTCATGTTAATGCTTTGGTTTTCTAATGCCAAAATTCAAATAACCCTGTTTTCACACTTACCAGTATATTTAGACTTTGCAGAAAGATACAGTCTTAAGGTTCAGTCATGTTGGGAATACCACTTAACCAAAATTTTGTCTTAAATAAATTGTCTTTTTAAAAACATCTCTTTCATGGGATCCACAGTCTGAAATAATAATAATAATGATGACAATGATGATAATGAAGATAATAATTATCTATGAGCATAACCATGGTATTGATTTATTAATAGCTACAGTGATTTCAGTAGTCACGATGCTTTATGTCTGATTGGGGACCTATTTATAGACATCTTAATTTGTTGAAAACAATGTCTGGTTATTTCATTCTAGCAAATATCATCAGTAACACATGCACTTATGAGAAAGAAATAATACCGCTAATTAATGTGACTCGGGCAGTGAGAAAATGAAGGCATTCACACCAAGAAAAATCAAAGCTGATGACTTGGATTCATTGCTGTGTGCCTCATGTCACTTGAATCTTTGCCAAAGCTGTCTTACCTTGACTTTATGGTATTAGCCCAATAGCTTTTCATCTTGCTTACCCTCTCTAGACTTTAGGTGTCTTAATTGTAGAGTGGATATAATATGCTTCCTTTATTCACACTACAATTGAGAGCTGAAAGGAGAGAGCATAAAGCACCTATTAAAAGAAAACAATACTTTATATAGTCAGATTGGTAGGAAAATCAGTATGATTTTAAAACACAGTGATATTATGTAAGAGTAATTACCATCTGCTTTCATGATTGTCGATAGGTACTCCTATCTTCTTGCAACAAAAGTGTGAGTGCCAAGGACAGGGAGGTTCGGAACCTAAACTGGTGTTGGGCTATCTAGCTCCAAACTCTCTCTTCCATCGGTATCCACAAGACCCGGGCTCTCAAGTTCTTCTGTGCAGTGTTGGATTAGCAAATGCTACCCACTCCTGTACTGAGATAAATAGTTCTCACTCATGTATTAAGTGAGATCATACATATAAACTGCTTAGAACAGTACTTAGTAAACACTCAAGGGATGTTTTTGATGTTATTTGCTTTCTACGGTGCTGATCAATACTGAAGACAAATCCCTGACTTCACTGAGCTGATGGTCAGAAAATTCAAATAAGCACTCAGGCAACTTCTATATATTAAGATAGTAAAAAGGACAATCTAATTTATATTGAAGACATGGGGTAAGGATAGGTAAGACTTCCTTGTGGAAGTGACATCTAGGATGAAAAGTTAGTAATGAAATTGGGACAGAGATGTTCACTGTAGATCTGTGTTATTCAGTGGAACTTTCTCCATGTTGGAAAGTCTATAACTGCATGATCCAAGATGGGGGCAAGCAGCCACAAACAGCTACTGAAGTCTTGAAATGTTGCTAATATGTGAGAAGGATCAAATGCTTATTGCTACTTAATTTTAATTTTTAAATTGAAATTTACAGTCACATGAGCTAGTGGCTAACACACTGCATAGCACAACCTTAAGCAGAGGGGAAAACATGGGCATAAATCCAGGGATGAGGGAGTTTTAATATATTGAAGACCTGATATTTTGAAGAGCAGAGCAGATTCCTGAAGGTCTAGTCTGGGAAATTAGCAGAGGCAATATCTATCTTACTGAAAAGTTCAGGCTTTGACTGAGGCCATGCAAAGCCATTGAATAGTGGTTAGAAGGAAATGACATCATCAGGTCTGTAAAATCTCTGAGGGTGTAGTTATAATTACAGCTAGAATTATTGACACTTTATAGTTTACAAACTTATCAGATAACCTGATCTCCTTTAATCTTTAACAGTGTGAGATATCTCAATTATTATATTTCCTTTTATATAATTTTATTTACTTTGTATTCAACCCAGCAACCTATGTTCTCGCTACTACCCTCTTACTGCATCTTGGATGACAGGCCTGATAAAAGTAAACCATCCATATATCAATGCATAAACTCATTCATGAGAAGTTCACATCAATCAATTTGGAAAACAGCAGTAGGTTACTTTCAAAAGAATCTTTTTCCTAAATGTGACCCAGTGGCCAAGGTACATAAGCATCCTGTCTTTGTCCCCCCCGAGGCCAACCTCACCACTTCTGGCATATTAGTTATCTCCTCCTGTGATTGCTGGAGATTGCTCTGAGCTTCTCTGTGCACCCAGATTGATGAGGGATGATCACTCTGCCTTCCTCAGCCTTCAGAGTGCCTCACATCTGAATCCATCGGGTCCTCCCAGACAAGTAGCAAAGAGAACCTGGACTAGACAAGGGTCTCGGCTGCAATATGCTGACAGTCCAGGGCTGCTGACCTGACTCTCTGTGGCAGGTCTGAGTAGATAAAAGATGGAATTTTTCCAAGTGGAAATGAGAAAGGAGCAGAGCCTCTCAGCCCTGGGCCAGCCAATCTCTACACCACACACACATATACACATACACACACACACACACACACAACACACACACACATACAACTTTAACTCTGCAATTCTCAGCAAGAACATTTCAAACAAACACTAACATCTGATTTGATTATATCAAGTCATTTTCTCTTTGCTTTTTTTAAGGAGGATTATTAATAAAACCACACTTCCTTAAAAGTAAAAAAGAAGGCAGGGAATGTAAATGCGGCACTAATTTAATTACACACTGGCACTGTAAGACACTAATGTAAATATTCTGGTGAACAGGCCTAAGACACTTGAAGTAATTACTTAAGGGCTCCCTTTCAAAGAATCTCTTCCTTTTTTATTAAATGCCTTTTAACATTAGCACTTTCTTCCTGACAAATTAAATGAAATTTCATTACTCTCCCTGACTTAATGGCATGAGGCTCCCACAGAGGTGTGAGTTAACCCTCCCTGGACAGCTGACAAGGGCTCCTACATTGTGTCAAAATGCCACTGTCCTATCATACATGAGAAGGGAAAGCTCCAAGGATCTTTTGTGTTTTTACCAGAGCTTCCAGAATCCTTCATATCCTTGATGTTTTTTCAGCTGTGATCCTTGCAAAAATCTAAGAAATCAATAGAATTGTTGTTTTCCAGAGCTCTCAAGTTCACAGTTAAAACATCATCCACAGAAACTCTAATAATGACCACAAGGAGAGCAACAATAGCAAACAGTTACATAGTCCTTATTAAATATCTTCTAAGCAAGTGATCTCTCTTAAATTATTTAAGCACCTACAAAAACACTATAAAGTAAGTACTATTAATATTCCAACTCTAAAATGAGGAAATTTAAGTGGAGTGGTTAAGCAACTTGCCCAAGGTCACACAGTAAATCAACAGAGGAGCTAAGATTCGACCCGATCAGCCAGCCATTATCACACACTTTTATACAAGTAGGTATTGAAATGCTCAGTCCTGTAGACACAGAGTTATTTCCATATCCTCTTTTACATTTGTGCAAACTGAGACTTAGAGACCTTAAGCAATAAGCCTCAAGATCATGTGGTTCCTATCTGTCCGGGATCTGCATCAGCCATGTCTTACAGACAAATAAACTTCAAAATTAAGTTTCCAAAACATGAGCTCTGAAAAGTTTTATTTCTAGACCTTCTTTATTCCACCTACTAAGGGAGAAAAATAACGCAATAATTTTCTTTTCAAAGATGAAGAAGGAAACAGTAATTACTGTAAAATTAAATTTATTTTTAATATCTTAGGAGTTAAGACATACAGTTATAAGAAAATTACAGAATAACTACACAGGAACCATGGAACTGAGGGCCATGTCCTACTGGCCTCATTATGAGTTAACAATAAATCTGTGTTCATTTTTGTTAAAAATGACAATTAAGAAAGTTCTTACAAAAGGAACACTGCCAAAGATGTTGTATTTTGAAAGAGCATGTGTGCTTGAGAATGAATGTTCTGGAGAAGCATCATTAAGAAAAGTTTAACACTAATATGGATGGTTTGAGAGTGTGCTGCCTGTGCCTCCTGGGTCCCTGGAGATTTTTGGTTCTCTTACAGTTTCAGAATGAATGCTCATATTTTCTGCCCACCGAGTTTTACCTTCTAAAGTTTTTGAGTCCACTACTTTTCCTTGTATGGACCTAACTTTCCTTCACACTCTTCATTTTGCATTTAATTTTATTTTACTTTCCATGGTTTTAATACATTCTGAGGTGTCTGGGTGGCACAAATGAACATTCATTCTGGTCAATTTTGATATTTCTAGAGACAGCCAACATATAATGAGAATTCATTGTGCTTTTGTATCCCTTCTCTCTGTCAGACCCAGTGATAGTTCTCTTTGGCTGAAAACGTTTTCTCTAAATACAGTCTTTTTTCCTGCCCATGTCCCCAGTAGCACAGACTTCCTGATGTCCTGTTCCCTCTTACCCAAAGGGTGTCCTTTGTAAGACCTCAGGCCCTGTGGAAGAAAAATAATCAGCTTGTAGTTTAGAAGATAAACGGTGCAAGGGGAATTTGTTTCCCTCGCTTGGTTGTTCTTAAACATGTAGCTTTAGAGATCGGTATGGTAGTGTTTGGAAAGAAGGAAAACTTGAATTTATTTTGGTTCAGTGATCAAATTTGGAGGGGCTGGATCATTTGTTTTCCTCTTGTGAGGTCCAGGTAAAAGTTCATTCCCTCCATGGCCGGGTGCTTCTGACAAACAAAAATCAAGGACCCAAAATAAGTATTTTATCTAAAAAATGTGAACTATCCCAAAACAAACATGAAAAAACACAGCTGCCAAATTCCACAAGTAAAAAGAGTTGGAGGTTGAGACAGCACAGAATCTCGCTGGGGACTAATGGGTAAAGTTTGGCCAGCTGCCCTTAAGGCCTTGAGGGACACTCAATCCAATTGCCATGTCTTAGCGGATGTGAATTTCAAGGTTACACCTGGGTGTTCAAGGGCAGGGCCAAGTGTAATCGGCACTTAGATCATAGATTAATCTTATTTGCCATCTATTAGGTTTGATTCCTCTTCCCTCTCTCCCTCCCTAAAGCCAGGATTATTGTGATAGTTTAAGATAATGGATTCTGACGGAAGAAAGGTCATGCAGGCATGGAGATTTGGAACCTTAAGATAATATGATTAATCTGAAAGCTTCTTTCTCAAAGGGGAGGGCCGCACTTTTCATATGTCTAATTGAGAGAAGAGAGCTGAAAGACCAAGAAAGAGCAACCGAAAGGGAGTGAAAAGAACTGAGTCCTTGTCAACAACTGCAATTAATTATCATTGTCAGGATGATCTTTCATTAGTTTTCACACTAATAAGATAGATTTGTCTCATGCCTCAGGCTGATAAACCCTTATTGGCAATGTTGATAAGAATATGTCAGTATGGACAGCCATTTATGGATATCTTCATTTTATTTTTCTAATTTTCCAAAACTCAATGACTAAATGGATATTGCTAAAAGGAACTACATGTAGGTGTTAAGACCACGAAATGCAGCAAAAAGTCCTTAGCACAGTGGTTGGCATGATCCAAGCAATAAGTAAATGCTAACCAGTGTTATGCATGCTATCAATACATGAGTACTCATTATGTGTCTTAAGGTATGGGGTTTAATCTTAATCCTTTCAGAAATTTCAAGGTAACCTCAACTAACTACTCTAGAGAGCTCCATGAAAAGAAATTAAGAATGATATTTATGATTTATTTATCATGGCGAATCAAGATTCTCATCTTCTGGAAAAGAAGTTGCTAGTCTTGGACTGTCTGCAAGAAAATTGGAACTTAAATGCAAACATGGGTTTTCTACAATTTTATTTTTTCCTCATATGGTAAAATATTTTCAATGTAATTAGAGGTTATTTAAAATGTATGGAAACACATATCTTATAGCTTGAAACATGCATATGTTTCTTTTTCTGTGTACATGATACCATAACACCGTTTCCGCTAAATTCAACTTACTCTCATTTCCTCACTTTTTCTTAACTAAATAAAAATGTGCTGTGGGATTGTTTAAGGTGAACAACAGAGGAGAGGGATAAATTTTTTCCCTAAGGCTCGAGATTCATAGCCTCACAAAGAGGAATATGAGATTTTAATCTATAGTTTATGATTTTCTAAACAGATTCTTCCCTTTAAAAAGTAGAACATCTTTTGGTTTGCTAACGAGAAATAAAATCAGACAACATGGTCATTCCTTAACCAAGATGAGTAGAAAAGGACTATTCCTGGAGATACTGGTCCCAATACAATGAATGCAGAGCTGCAGCACAATTGCAATGTGAAGGAAGGCTTCCTAATGCAATCATAATGTATAGCCATCATCATCCACTGAGATTTTAAAGATGCTAAACTGTATTAAAGTACGAAATAACTTGTTCTTAATAAAAATCATGGAACCTGGCATGAAAATCAGCTGTGCCATGCAGGGAAATGCCAATGTTCAAATCATACAAACACACAAGCCTGTAAGGATGGAGTACACACAAACTAGAGCAAAATTATGTCAAATGTGTGGAAAAATAAAGTACTTTTCTCCAGGATAAATTCCCTTTTTCTGAAATTTTGAAACTTTTATTTAAATAATGCTGTAATTCATTAAAGATATGGTAGTCAGTCACAAATTGACTTTGTTGGTCAGGGTGGGGTAGGAAAAGATATTTCTAACTTCTGGAACAAAGCACTGCTTTCCTAAGCCAAATTTTGATTTATTTTTAAAAGTTACTTTCAAGTATGTGCAAAATGGAGCATTTGAGAGTACAAAAAGTCAAAAATCTGCAGATTTAAATTGTGACTCATAGTTAATTCCTGACCACTGGCTAAAAGTGGTTGAGGTTGAAATGTCCCAGACCCACATGTGATATGGCTTCTGAACAGAACTGTTGAATTGCTCTTCCTAATAATTGGAAGAGAATCTGAGTGTGCACTCCTGTCTTTAGAATAATCAGTACAAAAAAAGCACTGAAGCAAAATAATGCAAGTACCAGTTTCATGCAATCACTCGATTCTGATCTGGAGAGTTCCAGAAAGCCTTATTGGGTCCACCTCTAACACTCTTCCTCTTCAGTATCATTTTCAATTTCTGATTTTCCCTATTCTCAGAAAGAGATGTTGGCATTCAGCAACCCCATACATCAAAGCTTTACCTAATATATGATGTGTTTATTCTTCTCTGGCATAGGGCATATCACTCTCAAATGACTGACAAAAACTCTAAAATGAAGTGGGTCCAAAGTGGGCTCTAATAGTTATGGGAAACCTCTCTAGTCAAACATAAAGCAAATTAATGTGAGCCCCTCTTACACCTTCAGTCTTGAAATGTCATAAAGTAATAAGCAGAGAGACCTTCACAATGTCGAGTGCTAGATTTCAATAGATTTACATATTAAAGGTACAGGACATGTTTAATTTGCTCTAATACCAAATTTACAAGTTTCTACTTTTGGTGTTCCTTATTATTAAAAATAGTTCTTACTGTGGGCTGAGTATGCAGATAAAAATAATGATTCCAATCAATTATGCCTCTATTTCACCCAATATCATTTAGTTTTAAAGAGTGAATTAAGCAAGACTTGGGAATAATTTGGAGGGCTATGAGTTATTAGTATTTACATTGTATCAGAATGTTTGTGTGTATTTTGTATATGTAAATATGTCCTAAGGAAATGGTGTAGAGAAACAAATGAAATTAAAAAAATAGGAGTACAATATGGATGGACAATACATTTTTAAGATTTTACAAATTAATTTTGATGTAAGTTTTCATAATAATTCTGATTTTACCTAATGCTGCCAATATTTATGGAAGTGTTTAAAAACATTTTCTCATGGAATTTAATGATTGCTGAACTGTAGGAGATTTTTCAAAAGCAAACTCATTATTTTTCAATCTTTGAACCTTTAATATCTTAAAATGTCAGATCTAAAAATGTATCATCAACCATCACAAACCAAATGTATCAAAAACCATCTCCTCTGTAATTAGACGGCTAAAAAATGAATAAAGCTTTGTATCCCTGATTCCCAGATTGTTCTGGTAAATTTCTTTGTTCTCCAGTTATGTTTAATATGATTTTCCTACGATGTCAGCCATCGATGTCAGCCATCAGACTAACCAACTTATGAGCATTTTAGGTGGCAGAAAACATCACATTCTCTCTCTCTCTTTCTCTCTCTCTCTCTCTCTCACACACATGTACCGGTGTGTGCATGCATGTGTGTGTGTGTGCGTGCACACACACACACAGATACACACAATTTTAGGCTAGCTTTTCTAGAAGCAATCAAAAAATACCAGAACACTGTGTATTTGTATTAGTAATACAAATGAACACACATGATTTTAGGGTTTTTTTAAAATCACTTTTAGTATATCCTAGTACAATTGTTTATTTAAAATAGTTTGTCTTAGTTTAGAAATAAAGGTAAGTTTTATTCTGAGTAGATAAAAGGCAATTGAGTTCTTCTTAAAAAAACTGAGTTTGATTTTCAACCTATGCTAATTTTAGGCAGAAAATAAAAGAGCTATGGAGCATAAATTGTGAAAAAAAAGTTTGACAACTTATTCTCCAAATAGTTCATTATTTGGGATTTTTTTTCTTTCCTTAGTTCTTTTTGTCATTATTACTTAGAGGTACAACCTTAGTATTAAACAAATTAAATAAAATGCAGTTCCTAAGAACCTCTCAAACCCAAAGTCAAATAATTGCACCAAAATGTGAAACCAAACAAAACCATACCTGGCATAGAATATGTTTTATTAATTACTTCTCAAATTTTTCTGTTTTTTCTTCTCCTTTATATTATGAGCTTTATAGGAAAAATTAAAAGCTTATGATGGTATACTTTGTGACATTAAAAGTAAACCTTTCTGACATATTTAGAAATTGAAAGGTTTTACTGTTATTTGTGTGTGTGTGTGTGTGTGTAGTCAAGCCCTTATTTTGATCCACTAAACCTGAGTACATTCTTTCTTGTGTAGGAAGATAATTCAATAACCTGCTAATCACAGAGTGTAGACCAGAATAGACTCATTTTAAAGAGCAAATTCTATACAATAGGTTCTCGTTGTCTTTAGTTCATTTCCAAGTTCCACAATCAAAAAACTCTGCTGGTGTGATTTGGGATTACAATTTTTGTGTTTCTCTTAATTCTTATTAATTTTGTGTTTATTTCAGACAGTATTTCTCCTCTTAAATAAGAACTTCCCATGTAAGAACTTTCTTTTAAGTTCTTAGTAAACACTTGGCCTGACAAAAGAAACATGTTTTAAATGTTTATTCCTCATATAAAACAAAAATCACCTTATTTTATTGGTGAATAATCATGAATGTTTTGAACATCGTAAGTGTAAAAAGAAAGAAAATCTTTTCAGAAGGCCAAATCTTTTAATGTTACACTACTGCAGCAATATGAAATAATAGCCACGGGCATTCTAAAGTGTTAAGTTATAAACAAGTAATCCCAAAATGTTCTAATTAGGTGAAATTCTAGAATTGCTATTTCAAAAAAAGCTAGTAAGACCTCAACTATTAATAACAATAAAAAGCCTCAAGCTAGACACCAAAGACCCTTAAAAGTCAAAAGATTTTTCTCTCTTTAAAGTCTATGAGGGAGAAATGATCAAAATCCAGGATAACCTTTCACAAATGAGAAAAAACACATATTCATAATAGAACATCTTTTAAGTGTGTAACTGAAATATATCCAAAAATATACTCAGCCAGGGTAGATGAGTTGGTGTGCTTTAAAACCTCATGGGGCAGCTCTGGATTTGGGGGGAGGGCTGTATCATTATTACTTCTGAGGACACAAATAGAAGATTAGCTCTTAATAAAGAGATACAACATTTTAAGTGTACATCTTTTTTTAATCAGTCACTCTTTGCAAGTAAAGCTTTATTACTTCTGAGCTTTTGACAGGCACTTGAAAAAAGGTCACATAATAAACGGTGCTTACTTCTCATTGCAGAACAACAATAAGTCATCTCTGCATCCATTATTTACCAAATTGTCTTCATTTTTCTTCTCCTGCTGGGTTTTCAGCAATAAAGATAAATAATATTATTAAACCAGCCTAGATATTTTCAGAATGATCTGGAATTTGTCAGTGAGCTAGACTTTTGGAGTGGAAGAGAACGAATACATGAGGAAGAATTGGCTATCAAAATTGGTTACAGAAACATATTAAAGGTGGTTTTTCACAGAAAGATCCATCTGGAATCACAAATATATGGATTAGAAAAAATTCTTTAAATAAATAGTGATAAAATAAAATCTTATTATACCATTTCTATTCAAAGAAATATTTTCATAGGTAAACATTAAATACTTTCTTTACCAATTTTTTCTTTCTTTCCACTGCTCTTTCATAAGTCATTCCTGCCCTGATTAGAAGTGCTTGTTAGCAAGGAAATATTTTTAAATGTTGAATGAAATAAAATAAAATATTAGAGTGTGTTTCTTTACAGTTCAAATAATTTAGTGGCACAGAGTCTATGCTCAAGGGCCAGACTGCAAATCCACACCCTAACCCATGCAGACACTGAAATGATTATTAAATCTCTCCTTCTATGCCTTAGTGGTTTTATACAAGCAAAATACTGAAATTGCATGCAATACCTGGTGTGGAGTGAACTGTTCAATATCACATAACAAAAGAGTGAAGGCTGGGATTAGAGCACAGGCAACTGAGAGCACTCTTTT
>PVHX01009285.1:21477-77506 GCA_004024805.1 Geosciurus inauris | reverse complement strand
TTTTTTTTTTTTTTTTTTTTTTTTTTTTTTTTTTTTTTTTTTTTTTTTTTTTTTTTTTTTGAGATAGGATCTTGCTAAGTTGCTTAGGGCCTTGCTAAATTGCTGAGGCTGGCCTCAAACTTGCAATCCTCCTGCCTCAGCCTTCCAAGTTGTTGAGATTACAGGTGTGCACCTGGCTAGTACTTCTTTAAATTTCAGTGAGATGATTTTTAGGAAATAAATGGAAAACGCTGGGAATCATATTTTCTGTATAGTTTTCTCATTACATAAGAGGAATAAGAAGAAAGAGCCAGTGATGTTCCTTAAAGGTTCTTTGAAAATTGATAGAGCAGTCTTAGAAATACTTAGCCTGCCTATGAATGCAAGTATATGTAGTGTAACACTGTTATCAGGGCAAGAAATTACTGAATAAGATAACCTGTAAGAATCATAGGTTAGGGGCTGGGATTATGGCGCAGTGGTAGCGTGCTCGCCTAGCATGCATAAGGCACTGGGTTCGATCCTCAGCACCACATAAAAATAAAATAAAGATATTAAAAAAAAAAAAAAAAAAAAAAAAAAAAAAAAAAAAAAAAGAATCATAGGTTAATTTTGAATGTTATTAAAGGAGCCATGGCCATTATTTTTCAGTGTTTGGGGTCTTAAAAAACTCCCTCCAGCCAGGTGTGGTGGCTCATGCCTGTAATCCCAGCACTTTTGGAGGCTGAGACAGGAGAATTGTGAGTTCAAAGCCAGCCTCAGCAACAGCGAGGCGCTAAGCAACTCAGTGAGACTCTGTATCTACATAAAACACAAAATACGGCTGGGGATGTGGCTCAGTGGTGGAGTACCCCTGAGTTCAATTCTCAGTACCAAAAAAAAAAAGGGCTGGGGATGTGGTTAAGTCGTTAAGTGCCCCTGAGTTCAATCCCCAGTACCCCCTCCCTCACAATAATTTTATATCTTTTTCTCAGTAGCTGTTGGGAAATGGGGTATCTCCATCTCTGAGTTTGTCTTTATTAATGACTAGCATTGGCAGATTTCAGACTGGGCTCTGGAGTTCAGTAGTTAGCAATAAAAGCTAAAAGCAAGACTATAGATTTTAGCTTACTGACAGAAAAAGTGAGAGATGAATAGAGTTCTTCTGTGTAACAGTGAAATAAGGAGCACATAGCATGAATCTTACCTCATGGATCTATTATGAGGTTGAAGTCAGAAGATCCTTATAAAACACTAAGAACTACACCCAGTACATGTTAGATGTTTAATCTCAGTTGGCTGTTATTAGTGTCATCATCATGGTCAGATGTGAGTGCCCTCTGTATTCTTCCTAATTATCTCCAAATTTTTTACCCTTTACCCACTTGTCTCAAAGAAGGAAGAGATGCTGCTCTTTCTAAGATCAGCTGAGCTGTTTCAGCTAAGTGCTGGCTGCATCCATGCCTGCTTTTTCCATTATCTTGCTTCATCAGCTAGATTCTCTTCTGTTTTCCCTGTCAACCCTTTCTGAACACCACCCCACTCTGCCTCTTTTCCCAAGCCTAGGACTGCCTTCTTTTCATGGCTAGACTTCTGTGCAGTGATTATAGAGGAACTCCAGAGAAATGGAAAGAATAGGAGAAAATGGTTACTAATTAATGTCCTTTTTTCTTTCAGTTTTATGCATGTGAGATGGTGCTTGAGGAAGAGGGAATCTATGGAGGTGAGAGGAGATGAATGTGAGTGGAAAGGGAGAAAGAACATATAGAAGGAAGAAATCAGATTGTCATCCCCCTCCCAGCTCCTTCTACTGGTCTTACTCCTGTTGGTTTAGTAGGAGGAGAGGCTTTTGAGGATGGGAGTGGGAATAGGACCCCGACTGAGAACACTAAGGGGATGCCAGTGCTTAGAGTTTGAAATGACCAGTTGCTTTATTCTCATCTTCCAAGACTTCCACCTCTGTGTAGTCTTCATTTCATTTCTTTTTTTTTTTTTTTTTTTTTTGGTACCAGGGATTGAACTCAGGGGTACTTGACCACAGACCCACACCCCCAGCCCTATTTTGTATCTTATTTAGAGATAGATTCTCACTGAGTTGTTAGCACTTCACCGTTGCTGAGGCTGGCTTTGAACTCATGATTCTCCTGTGTCAGCCTCTCAGAGTGCTGGGATTACAAGCGTGCACCACTGTGCCCGGCTTCATTTCATTCTTTATGCAGCCTAGACCTGACCACATTCCTCCTTGCTGAAAATCCAGCAGTGTTCACTAGAAAGCAAGACTCAACAGTCTCCTCTGTTCAACAGTGAACCTCGTCCTGTCCCTTGAGCTGTATCATGTGCTCCTCCTTTTTCCATCTTCTCTCCAGCCATGGAGATTTTACACATGCTTTTCCTGTTGCCTAGAATCATATCCACCCTTCAAGTTTTTGCCAACACAAATTTATCTATCATCCATCTATCTATCTATCTATCTATCTATCTATCTATCTATCTATCTATCATCTGTTTTCAGAGGCAGAGTTTCACTGAGTTGCCCAGCTGGGCTTGAACTTGCAGTCTTCCTGCTTTAGCCTCCTGAGTAGTGCCTACACAAATCTTACTCAAATTCTAAGCTTGAATATTGCAAGTTCAAGGCCAGCCTCAGCAATTTAGCAAGACCCTGCCTCAAAAAAACAAAAAAAAACAAAAAAACGGCTGGAGATGTGTCTCCATGGTTAAGCACCCCTGGTTCAATCCCCAGTATAAAAAAAAAAAGTTTACAAAATTCTAAGCTTGACTGATTGTCACTTTTTTCTTTTTTTTTGTACTCAGGATTGAACCCAGGGGCATTCTATCACTGAGCTACATTCCCAGCTCTTTTAATTTTTAATTTTGAGATAGTATCTTGCTAAGTTGCTTAGGGCCTCATTAAGTTGCCAAAGCTGGCCTCAAACTTGAAATCCTCCTGCCTTAGCCTTTCTGCTCACTGGGGTTACAGCATGCAACTCCATGCCTGGGTCTGATTATCACTTTTGTTTTGTAAGGGAGTCTTTCCTTTACCCTTAGTTGTATTTAGATCCCTGTGGTATGTATGATCAAGGCTTGCTGTTTTGTGCTGGAAATTAAACCCAGGGCTTCATGTGTGCTAACATGTACCACTGAGCTACCCCTAAGCCAAGGCTTGGTGTTTTATTTCTTTGGAGCACAAGTGTGTAATTAAGTAGCTTATGTTGTAATTTGTTTGCTGCATTTCTCCTCAACTACACTGTAACCTCTAGAAGAATGGGAGTGGGTCCATTTTGGTCACCGCTCTCTGTTTGGTGCTTAGCATTGTCCCTTACACATGTGGATTTCAGTAAATACTGAATAGTGAATAAGTGAATCAGTGTTTTCTCAGCACTTGTAGTCAGCCCTCTAATAAAAGTCCACCACTTGTAATACTGTATTATAGGTTGTAGTGTACATGTCTCCTGTCATTATCAGATTGTGGGCTCTTTAAGGGGAGGAACTGTTTCTTATTCTGTAATTCTCGAGTGCTACATTGCAGTACCTGGCATGTACCAGGCACTCAAATATTTGTTGCACGACTGTGACAAATCATCATTTTAACATGGAGCTAAGTATCTTCGGCATGAAGGCTGATGTCTTCTGTCCTCATAGATGTAAGCTGCGATGAATGGGCCTTCTCTTTGCTGCCTCTTGATGTGGATCTGCTGAGCATGGAACTGCCAGAATTTTTCAGGGACTATTTCCTGGTAAGTGCTAGGCCCTTGATTCTTGGCATCAAGGAATTGAGACAAACATGGGGTCCAGTGGGCTAGAAATGCTGATTTAACCTTTGTATTTATCCCAAGTGATACTGATTTGATGATTGATAGCTATTTATAGGTTGATCTGGATGGGACTTCATTTGGGGTCAACAAAATGAACTCTTACAAGCATTACCCAGACCCTGCCATCCTGTTCCAGGGCTTCTAGGGCTAGCATTTCTATAGGTGGGCCTATTAGGTTTGTCTGTGGCTCCTGTGAACCCTATAGGAAGGAGATCAGCGTTGGACCAATACTGTAGCTCAGGCATTGCACCTTCTCAGCACTCTCTATGGATCTTTTCCAAACTGCTATGGAGTTGGCAGATGTGCCAGGGTAAGAGCCCTAATAGTACTATTTTCCCTATAGTCCCTGTTTTCCTTATTCTCTGTTCTGTACCCAAAAAGGATGATCCACAGGCATGTGTGATATGAGGTATATTCTTACCTTGTTTTTATGTTCCAGAATAGTTTCCTAGAGAGGAGAATTTGCGTGGCTAACAGAAAGGCAAAAGGCAGGGCCTGAGTGTTGTGACCCTAAATCTTTTTTTTTTTTTTGTATTGAGGATTGAACTCAGGGGCACTTGACCACTGAGCCAAATCCCCAGCCCTATTTTGTGTTTTATGTAGAGACAGAGTCTCACTAAGTTACTTAGCACTTCACCATGCTGAGGCTGGCTTTGAACTCGCGATTCTCCTGTCTCAGCCTCTCAATGTACTGGGATTATAGGCTTGCGCCACCATGCCTGGCTTAAATCTTTTTTTTTTTTTTTTTTTAATCTTAGGGGAAGGTTAACATTTGTTCTTCATTGGCATGGGGAGGGGCAGGGAAGGATAGGAACAGCTGGGAGTAGAATAGGTTCATATTGTTCATTATTAGCTCCCTTCATGGGTGCAAGATGACGTATCACATAGAAGAGGTTGGCTTTTATAGGTTTGGGACTACAGTAGGGATTTAAACACAAAATTGAGAATGTCTTGGTTTCTGACAGATGTCATATGAACTATGGAGGAAACTGGAGGAGGAGGAGGATAGTGAAACCAAAGGCCGAAGGCCAGAGATTGGTCATATCTTTCTCCTGGACAGAGGTAAATTGTGCTCAGCCCTCTTTGCATCTTTGGCCCCTAGAAGACACAGTAAAATATGGAAACTGTGGTGACAGTTAGGATCCTAAAGTTAGGACTGTGAATTCTCATGTTGAATTCCACTTGGGCCCTATGGTACTTGAGCTAATATTAAGCTGGCTCAGAGGGGCCTAAATGGTCAGGATCTTGGTTTCAGACATGGACTATGTGACGGCACTTTGCTCCCAAGTGGTTTATGAGGGCCTGGTAGACGACACCTTCCGCATCAAATGTGGTAAGTGCCATCCATAGTCACGGTGGAAGTAGTCATCAGCCTATGGTGCTTCCCATAGTGGGGCAGGGCTTGTGGGAGAGGCCTTGATTCTGCATGCACTGCTGGGGCATCTTTACCAGCAGTTTAGGAAAGGGTAGGAGAAAGCCTCAGTGGGGATCCTAATATCCCTTCCCTCTGTTCTCAAAGGAAGTGTGGACTTTGGCCCAGAAGTCACATCCTCTGACAAAAGCCTGAAGGTGCTACTCAATGCTGAGGACAAGGTGAGAATGTGGGTATTAGCAGTGGATTTACTCAGGGCTACTGCTTACACAAGGCCCAGCTCTGGGTTGATTGGCCAAGGTCACAGGACAGAGGGTTTCCCCACCAGCTAAGAAGCATACATAGAGCACAGGGTAGGTCCACTTATTGATACCAGCCCAATACTTCTGAGCATTTTTTTTTTTTTTTTTTTTGGTACTGGGGATTGAACTCAGGGGCACTTGACCACTGAGCCACATCCCCAGCCCTATTTTGTGTTTTATGTAGAGACAGGGTCTCACTGAGTTGCTTAGCACCTCACCGTGGCTGAGGCTGGCTTTGAACTCGCGATTCTCCTGTCTCAGCCTCCCTAAGTGCTGGGATTACAGGCTTGAGCCACCGCGCCCGGCTTCTGAGCATTCTTTCTGAACTACCAATCTCTTGATAAAGTAGGAAGAGACAAGTTATAGTTCTGACAGAGTAAATTGTTCATTTTGTTCCCCTCACAGGTATTTAATGAGATTCGTAATGAGCACTTCTCCAATGTCTTTGGCTTCTTGAGCCAGAAGGCCCGGAATTTGCAAGCCCAGTATGATGTGAGGCTCTAAGCCCTGCTTCTCTGTTTCGTTTCCTTAGTGTCTCCCACGGCTTATGCCCTCTGGCTCTCCTTCTTCTGACAGGCCCCCTTTTCCTTTTCTGGATGGGTAGCATCTGAGGGAGGGTGGTGGTCTCCTGTCTGAGATCAGGGTTATTGACCTTATGGGGATGTTCCCACAGCGCCGGAGAGGCATGGACATCAAGCAGATGAAGAACTTTGTGTCCCAGGAGCTCAAAGGACTGAAACAGGAGCACCGCCTGCTTAGCCTCCGTAGGTGCCAGCTTGGAGGCACTAGGGAGGTGACTCCACACTCCCCAGGGGAACGCAGAGGAAGGGCTATTGCTTCTCAGGAGCAGATCCCTGTTTGTCTGGCAAATAGTGGTCTCAGTGGTTCATGATGGGAAGAAGTACTTCTGGATTTTGCTTTCAGAAGTTTTTATTGTTTTGGATAGTAAAGGGACATCCATCTAGAACCAGGAATGTGTCAGCTCCCCTTTTTTTCCTCTGCAGATATTGGGGCCTGTGAATCCATCATGAAGAAGAAAACCAAGCAGGATTTCCAGGAGCTAATCAAGACTGAGCATGGTAACTACAGCAGCCTGTTTATGCTACTTCTTGTGTCCCAGCTCCCTGTAAAAGACGCTCTCTGGCTCTTTCCAGCTGAAGCTGGCTATGTGGAATGCTGATTCCTGCTATAAGTCCTGGGGGTCTCTTAACCCACTCCAAGGATGGAGAAAGAGATGAGGAGACAGATGCCTGTTAGCATTGATGGCAACAGCTGAGCTGATCCCCAGTAATAGGCTTTCCTCTTATTACTCACAGCACTGCTAGAGGGGTTCAACATTCGGGAGAGCACCAACTACATTGAAGAACACATAGACCGGCAGGTGAGCAGCAGAGGGGTAGGGAGGTTGGGAATGATGCTTAAAGGTGGGGTTGCTTAAGCAGAAGGAAACATTATTATGCATTAAGAAACTTCAGTTCTCACCAACTCTTTTTCTTATGCAGGTGTCACCTATAGAAAGCCTTCGCCTCATGTGCCTTTTGTCTATTACTGAGAATGGTGAGCCCAAAAGACCAAAGATGAGAAGACAAGGTTGAGAAATATGCTTCAGGAAGAGAAGAAATAATTTTGAAAGACAAAGAAACTAAGCTAGGTGGTGCACACCCGTAATCCCAGTTACGTGGAAGGCTTGAGGCAGGAGGATCACCAGTTCAAGGCTAGCTTGGGCAACTTAGGAATACCCTGTCTCAAAACTAAAAATAAAAAAGGGTTAGAGATGTAACTCAGTGGTCAAGTCCCCCTGGGTTCAATCCCCAGTGCCAAAAAAAAAAAAAAGCAGCTTTGTTTTGGTTGAATTATCACCAGGTTATAGGGCAACTCATTGTTCTTTGGTGGTTCTAGACCACCACAGAACAATGCCCATCAGATCTTAGGACTGTAGAGGTGCAGATCCAAGTGGCCTTTCCCATCATTCTATCTGACCACCTGTCTTCAACAAGGTTTCTAAGATAAAAATACATGCTAGCTGAGCGCTGTGGTGCAGCCTGTAATCCCAGTGGCTCAGGAGGCTGAGGTGGGAGGATCATGAGTTCAAAGCCAGCCTCAGCAAAAATAAGTCCCTAAGTAACTCAGTGAGACCCTGCCTCTAAATAAAATACAAAATAGGTCTGGGGATGTGGCTTAGTGGTCGAGTGCTCCTGAGTTCAATCCCTGGTACCAAAAACAAACAACAACAACAACAACAACAAAAATACGTTCTAGGAAAAAGGGACAGCCAACTAATTTCATGAACATTTCCAAAAACCCAGATTCTGCCACTTTTCATGGCAACTTGTTTTTACTGTTGAAGTGTTTCAGTTGGTCATTATTCCTTAAGGTTTCTTTCTATCCAGAAAGGTATTTGCTTGTTCTAAATCTCCTTTATTGTAGTTAGAAGTCCATTTCTTATCTCTATGGAGAAAAGGATTTGAGACCACATTTTTGGAACTCATTTTTACACTTTCTGTTTCTCAGAAACTATAAAGCAGTTCAAGGAGAACATGAAATGTGTGAAAAAATCCCATCTCCTCCTTCCTGCCACATCCTCTTACCCCCAACTACCATTAACATTAGTTCCAGTGTTCCCTCAGCACTCTTGTGGTTCAGAGCTCTTCCTTAGAATGCTCAGACCCAGCCTTTATGTTTCAATAAGCAAGCTTAAATTTAGCAGTAATTTTACATGTATATCCTATATAAGGTTAACATCATTTACTGAATCTTTTTTCCTGATTAAGGTGTTGGTTTGTTGGTATGGCTGCACATCTTAGGGTACCTCAGCTGACTTCTTTCTTATTTTTCTCTCCCTTAGGTTTGATCCCCAAGGATTACCGATCTCTGAAAACACAGTATCTGCAGGTAAACTCTGGAGAATATATTCTTTTTTTTTTTTTTTTGGTACTGGGGATTGAACTCAGGGACACTCGACCACTGAGCCACATCTCCAGCCCTATTTTGTGTTTTATGTAGAGACAGGGTCTCACTGAGTTGCTTAGCGCCTCGCCATTGCTGAGGCTGGCTTTGAACTCGTGATCCTCCTGTCTCAGCCTCCCTAAGTGCTGGGATTACAGGCTTGAGCCACCGCGCCTGGCTTGGAGAATATATTCTTCAGGGAACCTGGTATAGGGCAGTTTTTGGGCAATTTTGAAGGAGGCACAAGGAAAATATGGCCCCTTCCCTGTTCCCATTCCATTTGCTTTCTAGCCTCCCTCTTAGAGGTACTAGAGAGAGTACCTTTGCAGCATACCCACAGCCCCTTTCTTGGTGGGCAGCCTGTGCCAAGAGAATTTATGAACAATTCAGCATTTGGACCCAGTGGGGAATTCTTTCTCCTGGAAATGTCCCTTACTTTAGCACCTTGTGAAGCATTGATTCACCTTGCTTTCCTGGTCTTTTTCTTTTTTGATTTTTTTTTTTTTTTTTGGTGCTGAGGATTGAACTCAGAGGTACTTGACCACTGAGCCACATCCTCAGCCCTATTTTGTGTTTTAGTTAGCAGGGTGTGGCTATGGAATCGTCCCCTCATCTCTGTATCCTAGCAGGGCCAGACTCTTGGTAGATGCCTAATAAATAACTGACTTACATTTTCTTCAGAGTTATGGCCCTGAGCATCTGCTAACATTCTCCAATCTGCGGCGAGCTGGACTTCTAACAGAGCAGGCCCCAGGGGACACTCTCACAGCAGTGGAGAATAAAGTAAGCAAGCTGGTGACTGACAAGGCTGCAGGTGAGTAAGGAACACAGGTGGCCCCCATCCCCTATTCTACCCCTACTGATGATGTTCCCTCTTCTCTCAACAGGCAGAGAACCCTGAGAGGGAGTGAGGAGGGGGGAAGGAGGATGTGATTCTTTATTACTATTGTCATTACTACTGCTACTTCTGCTATTAAAAGCAGTTTCCATACATTGAACACTTAGCATGTGCTAAACTTCTACATATAATTTTCCATTTAATCCTCACAAAGATTCTGTGAGATAAGTTTTCTTTCCCCCATTTTTACAGATGAGGAAACAAAGGCTTAAAGAGATTTTATTGACTTGTCCAAGGTCACTAAGTCAGTCAGGTTGGTTTTACTCCAAAGCTCAGACAACTTAACTGATAAACTAGGGTCACCGTGTATTCTGCATTTATAGGTGGCTGGTACCCTGTAGAACAAGGAAAACAGTGGGTGGGGAGAAGTGTGCTGAGTATCTTTTTTGGTACCAGAGATTGAACTCAGGGATACTTGACCACTGAACCACATCTCCAGCCCTATTTTTGTGTTTTATGTAGAGACAAGGTCTCACTGAGTTGCTTAGCACCTTGCCATTGCTGAGGCTGGCTTTGAATTCAATTCTCCTATCTCAGCCTCCCAAAGTGCTGGGATTACAGGCGTGCACCACTGCGCCAAGCTTGTGCTGAGTATCTTGATCAGTTCCAGGGATGGCTACAAGGGAGGTCTTCAGATGATAGGACCTGTTGTGTCTTGAATGGTGTCACCTACAGCAATGTCATGAATCTATAGACCTTATATGGACCCTAGCACAGATTTCTTTGCCAGGAAAGATTACTGATGCCTTCAGTTCTCTGGCCAAGAGGAGCAATTTTCGGGCCATCAGCAAAAAGCTGAATTTGGTATGTGGAACAGGACTGGGTGGCTGGATATGGGACGGGTTATGGGTTAATTCCTTTGTGGAGTATAATCCATAAAAACTTTTTTTGTGTTTCATTTTTATGAAGATCCTTTGTAGTCTTATAGCATGAACTTAATTTAATGAATCAAGACACAAAGATTCACTCACTTAATAAACATTTAACAAGCATCTGTCAGTGCTATAGGATAGTGGAAAGTATGGTTCCTGTGAAGGGGCTGAAGAGAAGGGCTGGGAAAGGACAACCCTTCCCTTCAGAGGAAGTGTGGAAACTCATTGCAGGGAATTAGTGGGTACTGAACACAAGCATCATCTGGATTATGGATTCCTTTTTTGGGGGCCTGCTGCTAGTTTTCCCTTTAGTTTAAACAAGAACTATTGTTTGGGATATGTTACTTTTATCTGATCCTTTAAAGGACTAGAGAATTGGGCTGCCACTTGCCTAATTAGTACGTTTGCCTTCTAGATCCCACGCGTGGATGGCGAGTATGATCTGAAAGTGCCCCGAGACATGGCTTATGTCTTCAGTGGTGCTTATGTGCCCCTGAGCTGTCGAATTATTGAGCAGGTGGGAATAAGCCACTTATATTTCACTCTCTGCTTTCTCTTGGTCCCTAGCCCATCCCAGTTTTTATTACTTGAATAACTAGCAAGACACATGACAGTCTAGCTGCTGTGCCCTCCTTCCCAAAGCCTGGTACTGTCTGTGACTTGAAACCAGTTCTTATACCTTCCTAGGTGCTGGAGCGGCGAAGCTGGCAGGGTCTTGATGAGGTGGTACGGCTACTCAATTGCAGTGAGTTTGCATTCACAGGTGTGTGGCATTGCCTGGTGGGGCAGGGTGTCAGTAAGAGGTGGGCTCATACATCATGCAGTACTAGCATGTTGGTGGAGAGCTAAGTCTGGTCTGATCCTCACAGACATGACCAAGGAAGACAAGACTTCAAGTGAATCCCTGCGCCTCATCTTGGTGGTGTTCTTGGGTGGCTGCACATTCTCTGAGATCTCAGCCCTCCGGTTCTTGGGCAAAGAGAAAGGTAAGAAAACCAAAAGTTGGGAACAGGCTTGCATGGGTCCTGAGGGAAAAAGGTGCCCTGCACAGGAAAGCTTCTCTCCTGGCCATGGTACTACTTGTCATAATCTTGCTGCAGGCTGCTATAACCATAAGCCAATCCCAACAGGCTTGCAGGTTGTGGTACCCAGGAACCTGGTACTGATGTCTTTGTGTTTTAAACTGGTGCTCTGATCCAGTGGGGATTGTGGAATTAGAGGGGTCAATATGGTTCCTGTTGGGGACCTGAGATCTTCTCTTGTCACTTCTGCTGCTCTTGATTCCTTAGGGTACAGGTTCATTTTTCTGACAACAGCCATCACAAACAGTGCTCGCCTTATGGAGGCCATGAGTGAGGTGAAAACCTGAAGTTTTCCAGGCCAGCATTTAAGTCTTCTTTGGATGCAGGTGTTTGGTACCCAGCTGCTAACTAAGTATATCCCATTTTCCCTGCTGAGAGCTGGGGAGCATGGAATTTATTTGGGACCTACAGAACATATCTGAGAAGAATGTTCACATCCTGCCCCTAGGATATTCCTCTTTTTTGCTTATGAAGTAGAATCCATGCTGCTAAGATACAAGGGGGAAGAGATAACCTTTGCTAAATCCTGTTTGAATATCATTGTAAATAAAGTCTCTGCTCTCATATGTAACATCCTTGTAGTTCTGTACATTCACTTCCATCTGTATTAGTGAAAGCACAGGAGGGGCTGTCCTTGGGGCTTCGTATGCTTCGTGGACAGGACTCTGTGATGGCTGTAGTGCTACTGCATTCTTCTTGAAAAACAATTACTCACCTGTTCTGTACCAGAGTTTCTCAACTGTAAAATAAGGAAAATGGATTAGGTGGTCAGCAAAAATTCTAAAATCTGGGCTGGGATTGTAGCTCAGTGGTAGAGCGTTTGCCTCGCTTGCGTGAGGCCCTGGGTTCGATCCTCAGCACCACATACAAAGCAATAAAAAAAAGACATTGTGTCCATTTACAATTAAAAAAAATGTTTAAAAAAAATTCTAAAATCTAATTCTAAAATTTTGTGATTCATTACATTTTCAAGAAAACGTAAGAAATTTATTATTGCTTTAACTTAAAAAGGCACTTTAAGCTTTTTGTTTCTTATTGCAGAATGAAAGATTGTGTCTCATTATTTTTTTTTAATATTTTTTTAGTTGTAGATGGACACAATATCTTTATTTTATTTATTTATTTTATGTGGTGCTGAGGATCGAACCCAGTGCCTCACGCATGTGAGGCAAGCGCTCTACCACTGAGCCACAATCCCAGCCCCTGTGTCTCATTATTAAAGCCATTTCGGGGAATAGCAAATGGTACTCCTGTAAAGGTCACCAGTGCCCTCCTCACTGCTGATAGCAAGTGTCCTTTTTCTCTTTACCTTTTGAAAATTATGAACTATAACCACATAAATTAGTGATCTCTTTTCAAGCCTTTTCTAACTTGATCTCACTGGTGACCACCCCTTCCTCCTTGAAATTCTCTTAATTCAGCTGCCATGACACTAATTTTTGTTCTGCAATCTATATTGTCCATCTGTCTCCTTTGATTACTCCTCTCTGCCTATCCCATTTGTTGACATCTCCTTGTCTCCTTTATTGTGGTGGTCTATTTCCAGATCTCAACCTTTCACTGAGCTTCACTCACACTAGTATTTCCTACCTGGTCATTTCACAAACTCAAAATGTCTAAAACTTACAAATAGAACCTCTCATTCACTCTTTGAAGCTCTAAATCTGCTCTTCCTCCCTCTCCCCCCTTTTTTTTTGTACCAGGGATTGAACTCAGGGTACTTGACCACTGAGCCACATCCACAGCCCTATTTTGTTTTATGTAGAGACAGGGTCTCACTGAGTTGCTTAGTGCCTCGCCGTTGCTGAGGCTGGCTTTGAACTCACGATTCTCCTGTTTCAGCCTCCCAAAGTGCTGGGATTACAGGCCTGCACCACCGTGCCCGGCTTCTTCTTCCCATTTTTTTTTTTGTAAAATATTTTAGTTGTTGATGGATCTTTATTTTATTCATTTATTATTTATATGTGGTGCTGAGGATCGAACCCAATACCTCACACATGCTAGGCAAGCGCTCCACCACTGAGCCCCAGCCCCAGCCCCTCTTCTTTCCATTTTTAATTGACATTATTATCTACCCAAATTTTTTTTTTTTTTTTTGGTACTGGGGATTGAACTCAGGGGCACTCGACCACTGAGCCACATCCCCAGCCCTATTTTGTGTTTTATGTAGAGACAGGGTCTCACTGAGTTGCTTAGCACCTCGCCTTTGCTGAGGTTGGCTTTGAACTTGCGATTCTCCTGTCTCAGCCTCCCAAAGTGCTAGGATTACAAGCGTGAGCCACCACGCCCGGCTCCAAATTTTATTCATGTAAGAAATTGTATCATTGATATGGCTGATTTTTCCCTTCTATCCCACACATTTAGCCTGTCTCCCGTCCTATTGGTTCTTATTTCTAAATGCCTTTAGTTTATTCTCTCCTTACCATTCCCACAACAGAGGTCTTTATTGTCTCTTACTTAGGTTTTTGTAAGACTGTCTCTCCCAGTTGCTCTGCTTCCCATCTGTTCCCCATCCGTAGTGCTTCCACTTATCAAAAGAAAAAAAGTGAAAATGTGAGTTACTGCATTCTTTCCATAGAAGAATGATAATGCTGTATCAGAGCATATTCTAAGGTGAAGGGATGCATGGAATATCTAGCTAGCATTTCCATGCTGGCAGGCGTGGAGGCACTGGCCTGTAATCCGTGTGACATGGGAGGCTGAGGCAAGGAAGATCACAAGTTTAAGGCCAGTCTGAAAAATTTAGCAAGACCCTGTCTTGAAATAAAAAATTAAAAAGGCTGGGATGTAGCTCAGTGGTAGAGCACTCCTGGGTTCTATCTCCAGTACCAGGGAAAAAAATCTTGACAGTATTATATCAGGCTAGTGTGTAAGATCAAAGACACTATTGACAGGGCTGTTAGTTCACTGAAGGAATATGTGACTTGAGAAGGATTCTATAGCCAAATAATAAACAGTGACAGTGCATTGTATTTGTGTTGTAGAATAGTACCATTCAGTAGAAATACAGTATGGCTCTGTAATAGAGTCAGAAGATACATATTACACAGGAGTTTACATGCTGATTATATTCTCTGAATGGATTTCTTTGCAATGGCTGTGAGACTTGTCAAGCTTCAGAACTATGGTATTAAGGACATCAGAGCAGAATTGCCTTAACTCTGGATAATTTACCATGCTGGTCCTTGGAATGCATCTGAAGATACAAATTTTGAAGCTTTTTGAAAAACTTCCTAACTTGGTTGATTAACATCAACCAAGAGTGCCTGTAAATTTCAAAAATGGTTCTTATTAGTGGTGTGAATTCTGGCATACTGCCAACAAGTTAAAGACTGCTGTAAGCACCAATGAGATTTTTCTGAAAGAAAGAAAAAAAAACAACAACATGGTTTTGGAGGTGAAGTAAACCATCCTTTAGGGAAAAGGCAAATGATGAGAATTATAGAAGTGATGATTCATTAAAATGTGTAATTTCAATTATAATCAAATAAGTGTGAACCAAACAGGAAATGCCTTTTTTTTTTTTGCCTGTAAAATGAGCAAAGATATTTAAAAATATAGTAGTGTTTGGCACTGCTGAGAGTAACAGGAGGTGGGTACTCCGAATGAGTCTTGTTGGGAAGGACAAATTAATAAACACAACCTCTTTGAAAAGGAGACATTAGGGGCTGGGGCTATAGCTCAGTGGTAGAGCGCTTGCCTAGAATGCCTGAGGCACTGGGTTTGATCCTCAGCACCACATATAAAAAATAAAAATGAATGAAATAAAGATCCATCAACAACTAAAAAAATATTTAAAAAAAAAGAAAGAAAAGGAGACATTAGATTTCTATCAATCAGTCATAATGATGCCAGATGCAAAGATTTGTGTATGAAGATATGCATACTAATGTTATTTTTAAATTATGAGGTATCTACATGCCAGGATAATTTGCAATTGTGAGTCACTGAAAAAAATCTGATATGTGCATTTAGAAATATAGCTAACGTTCAGTAAGAAAAGGATGATAAAAAAATACTTTGTCGGGCTGGGATTGTAGCTCAGCGGTAGAGCATTTGCCTTGCATGCGAGAGGCCCTGGGTTCGATCCTCAGCACCACGTACGAAGCAATGAAATAAAGACATTGTGTCCATCTACAACTAAAAAAATATTTAAAAAAAATACTTTGTCAATTTCAAGTCTTAAAATTTTCATATAACAGTTAAACATAATTTGAAAGGCCCGGTGATTTCCATTTATTCACCAATTGTGTGCCTTGGACAGGTCACTCAGACCTTTTTGGGAGTCTCTGTACAGTGGTGGTAGTACTTCCTAATGGGTTTGTCGTGATGATTAAATGGGATAACGTGTCTAGAAAGATACGAGGCCCTTGAGCAGGGTTCAGTTTTCCTTCTCTCCTTTTTTAATTTTGTTGTTGTTGTTGTAGATGGACACAATACCTTTGTTTTATTTGTTTTTATGTGGCGATAAGGGCCGAACCTAGTGCCTCACATGCGTTAGGCAAGCACTCCACCACTAAGCCACAACCCCCGCCCCCTTAATGGGCTTCCCGAGGCTCCGGCTCTAGAGGCACCGCAAACTTGGAATCAAAATTGCGCGGGTAGGGTGGGGCTCGGATGACTTCATTGGCTCGGTAGAGACGCACTTCAGGGCTGTGACTGGGCAAGAAGAGCCAGGCGCGCCGGGCGAGGCCGAGCGCAAGCGCAGACAGTGAACTGGCTCTCGCAGCGCGCTTCCCACGCCCAGTACGCGGCTTCTGCTTGGGCAGAGACAGCCCGACGCGGTGGTCGCCCTCGGCGGAAGGGCGGGAGTGAGGCGGGGCTTCGAGAGGCATGATGGGAAGCCGCACCAATCGCAGGGCTGCTCCGCCTTGGACCTCGTTTTGAAATTCCGCGGGGCCCAACGGCTCGCGGAGCGGCTACCCCCTGCGAGATCTCCGGTGTGTGCGGCTGGTTGCTGTGCTCGTACCCGCGTGAAGGAGGTCGGAGGTCTCGATTTCCTGGGGCCGCTTGGAGCGTCCGCCATGAGAAGAAGGTGCGAGTCGAGGGGTGTGGGAGGGAGCGACGCCTGTACTGGGTACGGGCTGGTGCCGCGTCCGAGAGGCCCCTCGGCCCGGACTAGGGTGTCCCTTCAGCCCGCGGCCAGCGGGTGCACGTTCGAGCCTGACGCGCTGCTCCGAGGTCCCGCAGCCTCACGCCTGGGTCGAGGACGAGCGCGGCGCCGGAGCCGCTGGCCTGGGGCTGCGGCTGGCGGCGGGAGCCCGCCCCGCGGGCCCTCAGGTGCTGCTCTTTGGCACTCAAGGCCCCTTCAAAGCCCTCGGTGTCTTGGATCGTGGCTTCGCATTTCTTGACGCCAGGAAGTTTTAAACACATCTTTTGCTTTCCTTTGTATCCGCCCGGCAGTGTTAACGCTTTACTTGAATTGGAAAGACGGCTTAGTTTCCTTGCAAATTCAAGAACTCTGATGATGGAATTCTTTTCTGGTCGTTTTAACAGCTTCCCCGGCGTTGCTGGGAGGGAGCGTCCAGTTTGAAATCCGACTAGACATGTGACTTTGGGCAAGAGGTCGAATGCATTTTCTCACTTCTAAAATAAGAACAGTATCAGTGTGTAGGAGTTGTGTGTTAAAGCTCTACAGATGTTTACGTTCTGAAAGTAGTGGGTGAAGTATTGTGCGGATTCCGTATTAAATAATTTTGTAGTTATTGGTTAAACTGATTGGTTCCATGATTAATTCTGATGAGGCTTTTCCAAATGCTTGTCCTTAAGAGAATGGGAATTGAGTATAAATCATTAGTACCCTTGCCAAAACAAACAGTGTTACACGGTTGTGGATTACAAATAACTTTTTTACCCACCCTATTGGTGCTGGGAATATCAAACCTAAGGTTTCCAGCATGCGAAGCAAGCACTCTACTACTGAGCTACATCCCAGTTCCACAAATAATCTTATTACCTAAAGGACATTAAGCTGCTCTCCGTTTAAGCTAATGGTGCCTTCTGAGGACTAGTAAAATTTTAAATAGCATTTAAAGGAAAATCTTATTCACAGTTCATTACTGATGGCTCAGCTATCTTCTGTGTTCAAGTGAATGAATGAAAGGAAAAAGTTGCCCTTGGGTGGTTATAATTAGATTTTAAAACAGCAACTGGGATTACTCCAACCCAAAGCTAGGTTTGTGGGTACTTGTGAATTTCAGGTATTCATTTTTGGAAAGGGGTATGAGAAATAGGCCTCAGAAACAATGATTGTTAGATTGGTCACTGAATTAACTATGGTTATGGATCCTGAAACAGGTTGTACAGAAGTATCCACAGACCTCTTTTCAGAGGTCTGTCCAGAGCACATAACAGCCAAGCCTCAGTAAAGGCTGACTTAAAGTAGGTAGTCGTTTAGAGGGTAACATTTGACATCTTTTCCAGTCTAGTGACTTACATTCAAGAGAAGGGGAAAAAATGGTTCTTTTTTACAACTTTTGTGTCCTTGGGTATTTTTATATGCACTCTGAATTATTTAGTGATGTGTTCTGAGAAAAAAATAGATTTGCTCCTTTTAGGGAATTACTTAACTGTTTTGCAGGGACCACAATGATGGCTCTGAAGCATCTTCAAGTCATACAACTTTTTAAAATCTACAGGTTATTCTTTCAAAATACTTTTTGAATGTATATTATGTACAAAGTACAATTCTAAGTATTGAGGATAGAGTGGCAAACAAAACTGACGTCCTTGCCCTCACAGGAGTTTACATTCTGAAAAGAAAGGTAATAAACAGCTGGTGTGGTGGCACATGCCTGTAATCCTAGCACCTGGAAGGCTGAGGGCTGAAGCAGGAGGATGGCAAGTTTGAGGCCAGCCATAGCAATTTAGGAGACTAACTCAAAAAAAAAAAAAAAATCATACAAATGAATCATAGCTATGTGGTCCTTTGTGACTTGCTTCTTTTAGGATAATGTTTTCAAGGTTTATTGTTATGGGTGTTTTGTTTTTTGTTTTTGTACTAGGGATTTAATTCAGGAGTACTCGACCACTGAGCCACATCCCCAGCCCTATTTTGTGTTTTATGTAGAGATAAGGTCTCACTGAATTGCTTAGCACCTTACCCTTGCTGAGGCTGGCTTTGAACTCGCAATTCTCCTGTCTCAGCCTCCCAAAGTGCTGGGATTACAGGTGTGTGCCACCGTGCCCAGCCTCATTCTTTTTTTTTTTTTTTTTTGGTACTGGGGATTGAACTCAGGGGCACTCGACCACTGAGCCACATCCCCAGCCCTATTTTGTGTTTTATGTAGAGACAGGGTCTCACTGAGTTGCTTAGTGCCTCGCCATTGCTGAGGCTGGCTTTGAACTCGCGATTCTCCTGTCTCAGCCTCTCTAAGTGCTGGGATTACAGGCTTGAGCCAGCGTGCCCGGCTCCCAGCCTCATTCTTTTAAAAAATTTTTTTTTTAGTTTGAGACAGGATCTCAGTTGCCCAGTCTGGCCTCTGTCTTCTGGTCTTCCTGCCTCTGTAGGCATGCACCACTGTTCCCAATTCACAACACTTTACCCAGGGATGCTTAACCACTGAGTCACATCCTATCCTTAGCCCTTTTTGTTTTGAGACAGAGTCTTGATAAGTTGCTCAGAAAGTTGCTGAGGCTGGCTTTAAACTTGTGATCCTCCTGTCTCAGCCTCCCAAATTGCTGGGGTTACAAGTGTGTGCCACCACACCTGACTCCCTAAGTTTTTCTTATGGTTTATCGACTTTCTAAAGATTCATAGTAAAATTTATACATAATAAACCTAATTCATTTGACATGTTAAGTTTTAATTGTATACTGTTATATATTTGCCATAAAGGTCTAGAACCATTTCATCACCCCAAAAAGTTCCCATGTTCCCTTTTACAGTTGATCTTCCCTGATCTCAAGCAGCTAATTTGCTTTCTTTCAATAAAGTTGTTTTTTGTAGTGATGATTGAACCCAGGGGGTGCTTAGCCACTGAGATAAACCTGCACCCCAACCTATGTATGTATGTATTTATTTATTTATTTATTGTACTGGGGATTGAACTCATGGGTACTTGACCACTGAGCCACATCCTCAGTCCTATTTTGTGTTTTATTTAGAGACAGGGTCTCACTGAGTTGTTTAGCGCTTCGTCATTACTGAGTTTGGCTTTGAACTTGCGATTCTCCTATCTCAGCCTCCCAAAGTGCTGGGATTACAAGCATGAACCACCGTGCCCGGCTTATTAATTATATTTTTTAGTTGTTGATGGACCTTTACTTTATTAATTTATTTATATGCGGTGCTGAGAATTGAACCTGGTGCCTCACATATGTGAGGCAAGTGCTCTACCACTGAGCCACAATACTAGCCCTATTTTTTATTTTAAGACAGGATCTGGCTGAGTTGCTAAGGCTGGCCTCAGAATTTGGGATTCTCTAGCTTTCTGACTCCTTGGGATTTTAGGCATGTACCACCATGCTTGGTTCTTTCACTAAATTTTTGTCTCTCCTAGAATGTTATAAAATAGAATCATTATAGTACATAGTGTTTGACACTTTTTTCACTTAGCATAATTAAATATAATGTTTTAGCTTTATCAATGTTGTTTGTAATTTGCTCCTTTTCCTTTTTAGTAATGGGGATTGAACCCCAGGGTGCTCTACGAAGCTATGTCCTAAGCCTTTCTTATTTTTTGTTTTGAGACAGTGTCTTGCTAAGTTCCCAGGCTGGCCTTGAACTTGTGATCCTCTTGCCTCAGGCTTTATGTATGCTAGCATGCCTGGCTTATGTTCCTTTTTTGTTTGTTTGTTTTTGGTACTGGGGATTTAACCCAGGGTCCTTTACCACTGAGCTACATCCTCAGTCCTTTTTTTTTTTTTTTTTTTGGTACTGGAGATTGAACTCAGGGGCACTCCACCACTGACCCAGTCCTTTTTATCTTTTATTTTGAGACAGGGTCTAAGTTGCTTAGGGCCTTGCTAAATTGCTGAGGTTGGCCTCAAACTTGCGATCTTCTTGCCTTAGCCTCCTGTTGCAAGCCATCCGTGGGCTGTGTGTGCACCACCATGCATCGTAGCCTGTTGAATAGGAGAATCTGGTGTCTGGGAATGACCAGTGGACATTTCCTGTGGTTAACTGCCCTGACATTGTGAGCTCTATTCAAGCTCTTCCAAAGGTCTCACACAGCACTGGAGATGGAATGACCCGCCAAGATGCCAGTCAACCTGCTGATTGCAAGACATCATGAAGCAAGACTCCACCCTTGAAACCTTACCCTTGCCTTTGATGTACCCCTTTAAATAAGCCACGGGAGCCATTTTCTCTTGTCTGGCCCAGCTCCTGCATGGACTGCATATATGAAGTGCTCCAACTTTTTTGAAAATTATAATTCTTTGTCTTTTGTTCTTCACTTTTGTTCTTAACTTCTCTAGTGGCTTACACCTTCCTCGGCAGGAAGAACCCCCCAAGGAGACACTGGCCGTCTCACCATAGGCTCCCAAGATGCTGGGATTATAGGCGCACATCACCACACTGAGTTCAATTTGGATACTGCCAATATATATTAACATGGTTGTACTGATTTATATACTTTACCAGCAATGTATGAAAGTTCACCTTTTTTACACTGATGTTTATTCTTGTAATTTTAGCCATTCTTTGGGTTACTAGTTGTAATTTAACAATAAGATCAAGCTGGGCATGGGGATGTACCACTGCAATCCCAGCTATTCAGGAGGTTGAGGCAGGAGGATTACAAGTTTGAGGCCAGCCTCAGAAACTTAGACTCTGTCTAAAAATAAATGGCTGGGAATGTAGCTCAGTTAAAAGTGTTTGCCTCTCATATGCAATGCCTTGGGTTTGATGCCTTGTACTTCAAAAAAACAGAAGAGAGAACAGAAAAATAATAATAAATCACTTGCTTCTTAACAGTGAGCTCATGTTAGTTTATTTTGCTGACATTTTGTCTGATTTTTCTTTAATAAAAGCATTTGTGATTCTATATTATACTGTCATAAGTAGAATCATCAATGAAAGCCCAGATTCTGAGTATTATTCAGAAGAGTGAATTTCCATGAAGGAATGTAATATTGAATTTTGTTTAGCTTGTGTGGAGGGAGAAGAGAAGGGGAATAGTTAGAGGTGGATTAAGCTGAATACTTGTTTTCAATTTGTTTGAGCCTTAAGGCTGCTGAAAAGCTAGTCTAGTTACTTCCTGAAACTACTGCTTTTAGTCTCTATGCATAGATTGACCTAACAAGTGAGTTTGTTTTATTTTTCAGTGAGGTACTGGCAGAGGAGTCCATAGTATGTCTCCAGAAAGCCCTAAATCACCTTCGGGAAATATGGGAATTAATTGGGATTCCAGAGGACCAGAGGTTACAAAGAACTGAGGTTGTAAAGAAACATATCAAGGTGAGCCGAGTAACACTGGTGTTAGGCTTATGGATACTGGTGTCTCATCTGAGAAATGTGGTCACCTACACTAAGACATTATAGGCTTTTCCTGTTTTTGCTTGTTTTTAAGTCTTTTCTTAAAATTTTGAAATTATGAACATTTTGGTGTTGGGGGTTTTCTTCCGTGGCTCCAAACTTATATGGATTATTTTCTCTCTCACAGGATCTCTTGGATATGATGATTGCTGAAGAAGAGAGCCTGAAGGAAAGGCTTATCAAAAGCATATCCATCTGCCAGAAAGAGCTGAATACCCTGTGCAGCGAGTTGCATGTTGAGCCATTTCAGGTACATGGCAGTCTGGGGGTATCCAGCTTGGGTCTGCGATTTGGGAAGAATCAATGACTTTGAACTACAGACAAAAGACTTCTTGTAGGATTTGTGCTGGAGAAGTAGGGAGGACAGATACTTTCTTGGCCAATTAGTTCTGGCAAAGTGATTTTTTATTTATGTAGAGAATTGCTCTGTTGAGAAATGGAACAACTAATGGGTGATCAGAGATAAGCTTCTTACTGTAGTTCTGTTTTGTAGAATATACTAATTTCTTAAAAATAAACTTAGAGAAAAAGGTAGGCACAGATAGTACTATGCTGTTCTTTCTTTGAGAGAAAATGAAAAGGGGTACTTAGGAAGCAAAAGTAACTGGTGATAAAAGGAAAAGTTACCCCAAAATCCAACCTTTGTGATTCTTTTCATATTCCAAAGTTGTATACCACTGAATCAGCCAGAATGGCTCCCTTAGAAGAGATGTCTCAAAAGCCAGAGTATCAGGAACACATATCTAGCTCAGTAGCCCATGATTATCAGCATAGGTAGCTGAAAGGTAGCTGTGTCTGGTCTAACGTAAGTCAGGGATTTGAGTGAGGATATCAGGAGACAGGGTACTGAAACAGCTCTGCTTAGAGCTAATAAAAATAGTGTTAGAATTGTAAAAGGACAGATATGGAACTTGGAAATGTAATGATGTACTAATAAGGTTCTCTGGTCCCTCTTGCTGTTACAGGAAGAACTATCTGAGTGTTTAGATGGAATCAGACTAGGAGAAAGACTGCCTTTAAAGGGTTAGGGATAATTCATTCCTGGCAGCAGAGAGTAATCAGGCAGACCATGGTATCAGTGGGTTTCCTGGAGTCAGCATAAATGACATAAAAATAATTGATTTTGGGGACATCAATTTCTCTTTCTTTACTTTTTTTTTCAGGAGGCGGGTACTGGGGATTGAACCCAGGGGTACTTTACCACTGAGGTACATCCCTGGCTCTTTATTTTTTAAATTTTGAAACAGGGCCTTGTTAAGTTGCTGTGGCTGACCTCGAATTTATAATCCTCCTGCCTCAGCCTCCCAAGGTATTGGGATTACAGGTGTGAGCCACCATGCTGGCTTTAGTCTGGTTTTTGAACTTTCAATGTGAAATTGGGTGAGAAGTTAGGTGTATAGTGGTATATCTCCCTGAAATTATATGACAGATCCTATTTTACTAATGTTAAATGAAGTTGTGTAAGTTAATAGAACATATAACTCCCCCTCTCCTTTTGTCAGTTAAGAGGAGGGGCTACTAAATTTATTTATTTATTATTATTATTATTTTTGTACTGGGGATTGAACTCAGGGGTACTCAACCACTGAGCCACATCCCCAGCCCTATTCTGTGTTTTTATGTAGAGACAGGGTCTCACTGAGTTGCTTAGCGCCTTGCAGTTGCTGAGGCTGGCTTTGAACTTGCGATTCTTCTGTCTCAGCCTCCCTATGTGCTGGGATTATAGGTTTGAGCCACCGCGCCCAGCTCTGAATTTCTTTTTATTGGTGAGGTGATGTTCATGAGATTATAAAGATGAGTATTTCTTCTCTTTCTTTTTTTTGGGTGGGGGGTGCTGGGGATTCAATCCAGAGGTACTTTACCACTGAGCTACATCCCCAGTACTTATTTTGAGAGACATAGTCTAAGTTGCTAAAACTGGCCTTGTACTTGAGATTCCCATTCCTTAGCCTCCTGAGTAGCTGTGATTATAGGCATGTGCCACAATGCTCAGTGTAGGATGAGTATTTCAATATAAGCTAGATATAGATACCTTCTTGCTAACCCAAAGCAAGCTTTCCAACCAATTTATGCCTCTTGTAAAGTGCTATGGGATCTAAAGAAGTCAAATTCATAGAGACAGAAAATAGAATGGTGGTTGAGATGGGCTGGGGGTGGGGATGAGGAATGAGGACTTTTTATTAAATACAGAGTTTTAGTTTTACAAGATTAAATGACTTCTGGAGGTTGATGATGATGACGGTTGCAAATAATATGACTGTAGAGATGCTCCTCAACTTAAAATAGGGCTACATGCAATAAATCTATTATAAGTAAAAAATGCATGCTATTAGACTAAACCTATTGAACAAAGTTTAGCCTAGTTTACCTTACATGTGCTCAGAACACTTACACAGCCTGGAGTTGGGCAAAATAATCTAACATAGCCAGGCAGGATGGTGCATGCCTACAATCAGAGCTACTTAGAAGACTGAGACTGGAGGATCCAAATTGAAGGCCAACCTCAGCAATTTAGTGAGACCCTATCTCAAAATTAAAAGGGCTAGGAATGTATTTTGTTGGTTAAAGCACCACAGTACCAAGAAAAAAATAAAAAATGTTAAGCCATGCGTGGTAGTGCATGCCTGTAATCCCAGCGGTTTGGCAGGCTAAGGCAGGAGGATTGCGAGTTCAAAGCCAGCCTCAGCAACTTGGAAGACCCTGTCTCAAAATAAAAAAGGGGAGGGGATGTGGCTCAATGATTGAGTGTCCCTGGGTTCAATCTCTGATTACTCCCCTCACCCATCCACCCCCCACCAAAAAAAAAAGAGAGAAACTGTTAAATTGGTGACTATCTGTACTTAATCCACAATTTTTTAAAATTGGAAAGAACAAAAAAAGTGTCCTGATATCTATTAACCCTCCCTCATTTGGGACCTTCCTTAGGAGTACGTCTTTGTGCCATATTCTGTTGGTTATGAGTTGATTTATTTGTGAATTTAACTGAAAGTCTGTCAGCTCTCTTCTGCTGTCCTCAAGTGATTCCTCTGAAGGAATTACTTGAAACCTTGTAACATTGGTATACTGTCTTGTACAGGAAGAAGGAGAAACAACTATCTTGCAATTAGAAAAAGATTTGCGCACTCAGGTAGAATTGATGCGAAAACAGAAAAAGGAGAGAAAACAGGAACTGAAGCTACTTCAAGAACAAGATCAAGAATTGTGTGAAATTCTTTGCATGCCGCACTATGACATTGACAGCACCTCTGTTCCCAGCTTAGAAGAGCTGAACCAGTTCAGACAACATGTGGCAACATTGAGGGAAACAAAGGTATACTACCTGCATTTTCCCCAAAATCCTTTTGACCTTCCTCTAGGTATCTTGTAATTATTTTGTTTCGTAGGCATCTAGGCGTGAGGAGTTTGTCAACATAAAGAGACAGATCATACTGTGTATGGAAGAATTGGATCACACACCAGACACAAGCTTTGAAAGAGATGTGGTATGTGAAGATGAAGATGCCTTTTGTCTGTCTTTGGAGAACATTGCAACACTACAAAAGTTGCTGCGGCAGGTAATGTCTTCTCAAATTAACACCTTGGATCTTAATAGTGTATAGCACTTTGCAAAAACTAGCAATTTTTTCTTCAGTCTTAAATAAGTGCCAGTGTACGTTAAGAGAGAATAAAGATAGTAATTTACAATATATGACCTTGATTGTATTTTTTTGGTACTGAGGATTGAACCCCAAGGGTCTTGAAAATGCTTGGCAAGTGCTGTACTATTGGGCTACAGCCCTGATTTTTTCTTTTTTTAAAAATATAAACCTTAATTTACAAGTAAATAAGACACATGAAATTTTAATATTCTAAAAATATGAAATTAAAATTTCAGACAAAATAACAGCCATTTGAAATAGCTTAGTTGTTTTTTTAAATAATTATCTTTTTATCTATCTATCTATTTATTTTTGGTGATATGGGGACTTGAACCCAGGGCTTCAAGCATGCTAGGTGAGCACTCTACAACTGAGTTGTATTCCCCAGCCCCAAGCATAGTACTTAATTGAAAAAAATTTCAGTTCAAATTGGAATCCTGTTCTTGAGGTCTGTGATCCTTCCATAGTGACAGCCTTATAGCTTGTGTTCAGAATGCATCAAAAAATTTCTCTTGGAAAGCTGGGCATGGTGGCGCACACCTGTAATCCCAGCAGCTTGGGAGGCTGAGGCAGGAGGATTGCTAGTTCAAAGCCAGCCTCAGCAAAAGTGAGGCACTAAGCAACTCAGTGAGACCCTGTCTCTAAATAAAATACAAAGTAGGGCTGGGGATGTGGCTCAGTAGCTGAGTGCCCCTGAGTTTAATCCCTAGTACCCAAAAAAAATTCTCTTGGGAATCACAATATAAATGCTTCTTCATTTGGGTACAGACATTCCTTGCTGCAGAAGGCCAGTCTTTTGTGTGTTACTGTTGTGCTTTAACCACAGCCTTTCCTTGTTACAGCTTGAAATGCAAAAATCACAGAACGAAGCAGTGTGTGAGGGGCTGCGTGCTCAAATCCGGGAACTCTGGGACAGGTTGCAGATACCTGAAGAAGAGAGAGAAGCTGTGGCAATGGTTATGACCGGGTCAAAAGCCAAGGTCAGAAAAGCGGTAAGAAACCGAATGGGTGCTGGGTAAGCAGTCTTCTGTGACCATTTCTGGGTCCAGTCCAACATCCTTACCAATTTCTCCCTTGGGCCTGCCTACTGTTTTTTTTTTTTTTTTGGTACCAGGGATTGAACTCAGGGGCACTCGACCCCTGAGCCACATCCCCAGCCCTATTTTGTGTTTTATGTAGAGACAGGGTCTCACTGAGTTGCTTAATGCCTCACCGTTGCTGAGGCTGGCTTAGAACTCGCGATTCTCGGGTCTCAGCCTCCCTAAGTGCTGGGATTACAAGCGTGAGCCACCGCGCCCGGCTCTGCCTACTCTTACAAGTATCAGAAAAGGGTGGCAATAGCCTGCTTATCTTCTATCTTCTGTATATATTCCTTAGATTTCTGGCTCCTATAATATGTTTGTTATAGTGTTGATTTACCTCTGGCATTGTGTTATGATTTTATTATAAAAGAAAACTGCCAGGCACCAAGGATACGTCTATAATCCAGTAATTGAGGAGGCTGAGGCAGGAGAATTACAAGTTTGAGGCCAGCTTCTGCAACTTAGTGAGACCCTGTCTCAAAAAAAAAAAAATGAAAAGGGCTGGGGAGGTAGCTCAGTGGTAAAGCATACCTAGGTTCAATCCCTAGTACCAGGAAGAAAACAAAAACAACCAACCAAAAACAGGGAACTTTTGATCTAAGTGAATATAAAACTACAACAAACATCTTTAATATGTCTTTTTCTTTCAGCTGCAATTAGAAGTGGATCGTCTGGAAGAACTGAAAATGCAAAATATGAAGAAAGTGATTGAGGCAATTCGAGTGGAGCTGGCTAAGTACTGGGACCAGTGTTTTTATAGCCAGGAGCAGAGACAAGCTTTTGCCCCTTACTATGCTGGTTAGTACAGCAGTGAATTTCAGGTGGCCTACTCACACTGCTCTTTTACAAGCCCAGACCTTTATCAGGAAGTCTGTATTTCCTCATTTGAATAGATACAGCCAATTCTTAACAACAGTATCTCGATCTTCATGTCAGGAGATGAGGACAAAAAGGGACGTAAATGTTGAGCAGCTTAATGCAGAAGCACATAGCAGGTAAATGCATTAGCCTATTTGAGCCTAGAGGAGCCTGACTCTTAGAGCCTGGTGAGGTTCCAGGCTGACCTGAACATGAAATGAAGCTTTTCTAACTAAATTCACAAAAGTTTTTAGACAGTTTTTGTGACCTGACCCTCTTTTGTCTGGCTAAGGCAGAGAGGAAGAATATAAAAGAAAGATGAAGCAAAAGCTAACACAGATTTTGAAGAATGTTAATCATCTTTGTCCATGTCCTAGTCACAGTCCCCTTAGGCTAATTATGACAAACATATTCTTTTATTGATGGTTTATTTTTTCAGTACTGGGGATTGAACCTAGGGGTGCTTTAACACTGAGTTACGTCCCAACCCTTTCTAAAATTTTTGTTTTGAGACAGGTCTCACTAAGTTGCCTAGGCTGACCTCAAACTTAAGGTCTTCTACCTCAGCCTTCTGAGTTGCTGGGATTATAGGCATGTACCACCATGCCCAGTCCCCCACTGCCCCCTCTTCCTGGGAATGAAACCTAGGGCCTCTTACATGCTAGGTAAATGCCTAGCACTGAACCACACCCTCATCCCTGGCTTTTATTTTTTATTAGCCACAATATATACACTTACTCCTGTATTATAAAGAGATTATCTATTTCATTTTAGGGAAGTAGGGGATAGTAAATTGGGATATTAGAGTAATTTGAAAAAATTTTTTTTAGTTGTAAATGGACACAATACCTTTTTATTTTTATCTGGTTCTGAGGATCAAACCCTGTGTCTCACATGTGCTAGGCAAGCACTCCACCACTGAGCTATAATTTCAGCCCTCCCAGCCCTGAGTAATGTTTTTGTTTATTTATTTATTTATTTTATTAATTTAGTTTAACTACTGGGTCTGTACGTTGCAGAGGACTACACAGAAAACCTGCTCCAACTACATGATGCTGAGATTGTGCGGTTAAGAAACTACTATGAAGTTCATAAAGAACTCTTTGAAGGTGTCCAGAAATGGGAAGAGAGCTGGAGGCTTTTCTTAGAGTTTGAGGTATGCGCTACTTATCTCCTTTTTTAAGAGTGAAATGAAGTGTTGAGAAAGCATGCTCTGCACTGGAGATTTGGCTCAGTGAGAGAACACTTGCCTAGCACAGGTGAGACCCTAGGTTCAGTCCCCAGCTCTGGGGGAAAAAAAGCAAGCAAGCCCCTATAGAGAAATCAGAGTCCAGTTTCCTTTGTTCTTTACCAGGTTTCTAATATCCTGTAAATTAATGGCTTAAAGAAGATAGGAATTTCTTGCTTGAAGGAAGCCCACATGTGGACAAGGCAGGCTTCTCCAGCTCTGGGCTCTCCACCACTAAGTGGGAACCTCATCCTCAGGGCCAAGCAGGTTGCTAGAGCTCCCACCCAAATGGCCACATTTCAGGCAGCATGGTAGAGAAAGAACAAAGGCACATTTCCCTCTGCCCTGAATTAAGGGCTCTTCCGAGCCTCTCTTCACTTGTATTTATGTGCCCTACCAGTTGCTAGTAAGTCTTGAGAATTGCTATCCCAGGCAAATTCTCGTTCTGTCACTAAGGAAGGACAGAAGAGTGGATGGATGTTGGGCTAGGCAACTAACTTCTCTGCTATTGCTATTTTCCTAGAAAACTAGATGTTGGGATGAATTTGTATTCTCTGAATTCCTCCTCTTCTCATAGCATAAACTCAGCATTTTAGAACTCAGGGCAGAGACTGGGGTGAGACAAATGAGGCACCAAGGGCATCATGGTAACTCTTAGCATTCAAAGGGGTCTGTAGACTTTTAAGCTGAACTCCTTCAAGTTTATAGGCAGGAAGCTAGAACTCAGATGGAGATAACCTGGCAAGACCTTACAGCTGTTTTTGGTCAGCTAGTCCGTGGGTGCTCCTTGCTTCTGGATGAAAACAAAGAGGAAGGACTATGAACGCACTAAAGCAGCAGCCCTTGTAACTTGCCACACACAACAAAAATGGTTACCTACTGCTGTGCTACTGGAAGGGAAACAGTTTGGTCTACATATTATCAAGAATGCTGCTGATTACCTGCACCATTCTTTAAGTAATTCCCCTGATTTTTAAAATTTTTATTTATTTATTTATTTAAATTTTTTGGACCAGGGATTGAACTAAGGGGCACTCAACCACTGAGCCACATCCCCAGCCCTTTTTAAAATTTTATTTAGAGACAGGGTCTCACTGAGTTGCTTAGCACTTTGCTTTTGCTGAGGCTGGCTTTGAACTAGTGATCCTCTTGCCTCAGCCTCCCGAGCTGCTAGGATTACAGGTGTGTGACCCCAGCCCAGCAGTAATTCCTCTGATTTACAATGACTAGTTGTATTCTCAAATTACTGTGTATACATTATAAAATAACAAAAAACAGGAAAGTTAAGAAGAACAATAAACAACTTTGGGGGTGGAGGTGTTGGGGTGTGAACCCAGAGCTTCTCATTTCACATTTATTTCTTTCAGGGCCAGGGATTGAACCCATGGCCTCATGTCTGCTAGGCAATCACTCTGCCACTGAGCTACACCCCAGCCCTCTAAATTTTCATCTTGTGAGGGTTAATTTAGTGAAACCCAGATTATCTACAAATTTCCTGGACACATGCATTTAAGCTACATTCTGTCAGTATGGCAGAAATACAAGGGCAGGTAGAGGCACCACAATAAGCCCTGAGTATAGGCCTGCCTGTCCCTCCTCACCCTGTATATTACAGTGACATCATCTGACATCCAGACCCAGGAAGGGAACTAGTGTCATTGTTACATATATGTTATTTTTTAGATTGAAGGAAGCTTGTAGTTCTCCTGCATCCCAGTGGATGATCTTGCATATGTCCAGAAGTACCCATGGCTTAAAATGCCACCATTTCTAATTGCTGAATGTGGCCCAGAATGTAAAAGTCTTCAAGTCTATTTAATAATATACATCATGTTATGAGGGCTTAGGAGAAGTAATGGGTCTGACTATCCTAGGTTTTACTCTCAAATAAAACGTATTTTTCACAGAGAAAAGCTTCAGATCCAAGTCGATTTATAAATCGGGGAGGAAACCTTCTAAAAGAAGAAAAGCAGCGAGCCAAGCTCCAGAAAACACTCCCTAAGGTAATATTGTTGCCAAGAATCTTTGGCACTTGAGTCTTAAGATACTTTCATTTTTTTCTATGTCCTTTGCTTTGTATTAATTTGCCTCAGAAATGTCTTCCCTTCCAAAGTTGAGGCAGAGATATAATAAGTATGCATTAGGCATTCAGTGTAAGCAAAGGCCCAGTAAAGACCAAGGTGTAGTCTGCTGGAGCTGCCAAATTAAAGACTACAAAGTAGGTGGCTTATACTACAGAAATTTATTTTCTCAAATTCTGGAAGCCAGTCTGAAATTAAAGATGTCATTGGCAGGGCTGGGTTTCTTCTGAGGCCTCTGCTTGTCTTGTAGATGGCAGATTCTCCTATTGGATCTACACAGTCTTCCCTCTGTGTGTGTCTTTGTGTCCTAATTACCATCAGTGATTGAATTAGGGTCCATCCTAATGACCTCACTCTAACCCAACTTTTGTTTTTTTGGTGGTCATGCTGGGTATTGAACCCAGGGCCTTGTGCAAGCACTCTTACCACCTGAGCTATATCCCCACCCCTCAACTACTGTTTTAAAAGACCATCCAGATACACTTACATTCTGAGATGTTGGGGGTTAGGATTTAAACATGAATTTTGGGCAACATTTTAGTCCATAATAGAGGCTATGGGCTTTATTGCTATTTTCTATTTTAATAATAATAATGTTTTACATTTTTTTGAGTTGTTACTATTTCAAAATGTTTTCATTTACTCATGTGTGTGTCCCAATATCCCTTAGGCTGTTAATATTTGTTTTTACAGATGAGGAAACTGAGATACCGAGGAATAACTTGCCCATCTTTTCACAACTAGTAAGAGGTTGATTCCAGATTGAAACCCAGATAATCTGGTTCCATACTTAGGCTTATAGTACACTGTCTGGTTAATGTTACTGATTTTACTGATGCTATTTCCAGCTTCAGGCATCAAAACCTCAATATTTAGACTAGGGGTTCTTGACTTCCTCTACCTTTCTGTGTATTGTAAATGAACCATCTCTCGTCACCCTGACCTGTACACCCATGGGTCCAGATCCCTGAAGTTAGAATGATGATGCTATGGGAAGGGAAGAATCATTATTTTTTTTCTTTTTTTTTTTCACCCAGTAGTGGTAGCACTGGAGATTGAACTCAAGAACTGGCACATGCTAGGCAAGTGCTCTCCCACTGAGCTACACCTCAACCTTTTTCATTTTATTTTGAGACAGGGTTCTGCTAAGTTACCCAGGCTTCCCTTGAACTTGAAATCCTCCTGCCTCAGTCTTCCAAGTAGCTGGGATTACAGGCATGTGCCACTGCACCCAGCTTAAGTAGTCATTCTTTAGGATAATCATTTTATTTGGGCTAACATGTCCTTGTTTCTGGTCTCAGCTGGAAGAAGAGTTGAAGGCACGGATTGAAATGTGGGAACAGGAGCAATCAAAAACATTTGAGGTGAATGGGCAGAAATTCATGGAGTATGTGACAGAGCAATGGGAGATGCATCGCCTGGAGAAAGAGAGAGCCAAGCAGGAAAGAGTAAGTGTGCACACAAATTGGGAAAAGAGGAAAATAGTTCATGCATCCTAGCATGTTTGCCAGGGCTAGTTGAAGAATTAGGTAGCCTGTAACAGCTCCTTTTAACTCAAGCTGCAGACTTGGTTCTAGATTTCTGGGCCTGCCTCTGTTCCCATCCTAAAACTGCTTTCTTACTGGGACTCCTCACTGTTGCTTCTGACTTTCACACAGCAACTAAAGAACAAGAAGCAAACAGAGACAGAGATGCTCTATGGCAGTGCTCCCCGGACACCCAGCAAGCGGCGAGTACTCGCTCCCAATACACCAGGCAAAGTGCGGAAGGTAAATGTGACCTTTGTGGAGCCCTGCTCATGAGGGAGTGGGAAGACTGGGGATCTTTGCCCTCTCTCACCCTCTGTACTGCTGACATGGGAAAGCAGTTTTCTTCCCTGCCAGGTTGAGTGAATTTGAGAGTAAATGGGAGACTGTAGTTTAATCTTTTTTTTTTTTTTTTTTTTTAATATTTCTTTAGTTGTAGATGGACACAATGTATTTTATTGCTTTGTATGTGGTGCTGAGGATCGAACCCAGGGCCTCACACATGCAAGGCAAGCGCTCTACCGCTGAGCCACAATCCCAGCCCCTGTAGTTTAATCTTTAGTATCTTCACTTTATTTATTTTTATGTGGTGCTGAGGATTGAACCCAGTGCCTCATGCGTGCGAGGCAAGCGCTCTACCACTGAGCTACAATCCCAGCCCTGTAGTTTAATCTTTTGAGTAGCGGCTTATCACAATAGTCAAGGAGTGACCAGCTTTGATGTGTGCCAGTTTTTAAGTCCTGGCATTAAACCCCTGGGGATCTATAATTCCTAACATTCTGTGATGATGAAGCTTTCACAGGTTCATCATCCTGTAATTCTACCAGATGACCACAGTAACTAAGTGAAAGACAACTTTCATGCTTAATGAATGGAATATTTTAATATCCCTTAATCTCTTGAACATGAAATCAGGGAGTAATTATTTTTTACTTTCTTTTTAATAAGATGGTACATTATTTTTAAAATCACCTATAATATAACTACAGTAGAACCACTTTGAATATTTGATGTTCTTTCTTGTCTCATCCCCCAGTACTGGCAACTGAACCCAGGGATTTGTGCATGGTAGGCAAGTACTCTACCACTGCGCTACATCCCCAGCCTTGTTTTGTACTGAGACAGGATCTTGCTAAGTTGCCCAGGCTGGCCTCAAACTTGAGATCTTATCACCTCTGCCTCCTGAGCAGGTGATATTACAAGCTTGTACTACTTTCTGTCTTTTAAATTTTGAGACAAGGTCTCACTCAATTTTCCCAGGGCTGGCCTCAAACTTGCAATCTTCCTGCCACTTTTGGGATTCAGGTCTGTATTGGCACCATGTCCAGCCTAGTCTTAAAATAGTGTATTTTTACCTAATAGAGGTCACATTAATTTTGATTTTTTAAAAACTTTTTCCCCCTTGAGTACTGGGAGCAGAAGCCACCTAGGAGCACTCTACCACTGAGCTACATCCCCAGGCCACCCACTGCCACCCCTTTTTGAGACAGGATTGACTCCAAACTTGCAAATTTTCTGCCTTGGCCTCCCAAAATCCCACAGGATTTTCTCTGTGTCCAGCTGGGTGGTTATTTCTTTTATAGCATCAAATTATCTTCAAATACACATTCTTTATTAGTTGTATATTCTATCCTCTTAGAAACTATTGTCATTTATTAGTTCCTTATTTGTATGATACTATGTATTTTTTTCTATTAGGGAAATGTGATAAACTTTTTAAAAATATACATTATGCCACTAGAATTGAACTCTAGGATTTGTTTTGGATCAGCAATGCTAAGAATATAAAGACAAGTGAGATAGCACTTGCTGCCAAGAATATTTCAAAAGTTCAGTTGTATTAATTAATTACTCAGTCTGATCCCAATATGGCTATGACAGTTCATTAGTGCCTAAGTGTTATCATGGCTCCCACTCCCTGTCAACACATGAAGTTTTCAGACTTTGAAGTTTTTTTCCTGCTTTTTATTCACCTTTTTATTTTTTTTTTTAACTGGTGCATTACGGTTCTACATAATGATGGGATTTGATGTTACACATTCATACAGACTGTTTTATCTTGCCTTTCTCATTTCTGTTGGGTAGAGTGTTTGGGTCATATGATAAATGTCTCGTGCCATAAGTGATTGTTCCATCTGCTGGATACAAACAGGCTTTGAAAACTTCACATTTCTTCAAGTCTATATACTATCAGGTGCAGCAGGCTCTTTACCATATAGACTTATCTTTCCTGGACTATTTCCCCTATTCTTTTCTCTATTGGGTAGAAATGGGTTGCTGGAAAGGCTGAAGATGTTGTATCAGTAATGTATCTGTTCTCCTCTAGCTGAATACTACTACCATGTCCAATGCTACAGCCAATAGTAGCATTAGGCCTGTCTTTGGGGGGACAATCTACCACTCCCCTATGTCTCGACTTCCTCCTTCTGGCAGCAAGGTAAGCAAGCTCTGTGTGCATGCACATGCCTACACGCTTCCTATTACCTAGAGGCCTCATCTAGTTGTTCTAATTTCTAATCTCCCTGAATTTTGTTATTAGTGATATGCTCAAAGTTGACAGATCTAAGTCAACTTTTTTTTTATCATTGGATAATGATCAAAAAGCGAGTGAAGATAAAAAACAGTCACTAAGCCTCCTTGGTGCTCTGGGAAACACTGGGCTGTGTCAGGGAGGTTAAAGGTCAGGTGATAGTCTTATGGTCTCCATGAGCTCAAGTCCAGTCTTCAGCTGGTGCTAAGCTAGGTGCCCCTACCCATGGGTTCCAGCCCCGTGATACTGGGTCACTAGACACAGATAACTCGAGAGGTAGGAATTCTGCTAAAATACATATTTAGCCATTCAGATATCCTACAGGCTATTCTCAAAGGTAGGTGTTCTGTAAATCATTAAGAATTCAAAGGGCTGGGAGTACAGCTCAGTGGTAAAATCTAGTGGTAAAGCGCTTGGTGCTAGGCAAGAGCAAATCAAAAAATAGTCTTTAAATCAAAAGTATAGGATTATAAACCAGGCGCAGTGGCACATGCCTATAATCCCAGCACTTTGAGAGGCTGAGACAGGAGAATTGCTCATGAGTTCAAAGCCAGCCTCAGCAACAGCAAGGTGCTAAGCTACTCAGTGAGACCCTGTCTCTAAACAAAACACAAAATAGGGGTGGGGATGTGGCTCAGTGGTTGAGTGCCCGAGTTCAATCCTCAATACCAAAAAAAAAAAAAAAAAAAGCTAATATCACATTTATATTTTTTATATGTCTATAATCCTATACTTTTTTTGTTGTTGTTGTTTTGGTACCGGGGATTGAACTCTGGGGCACTCGACCACCGAGCCTTATCCCCAGCCCTACTTTGTGTTTTATGTGGACACAGGGTCTCACTGAGTTGCTTAGCGCCTTGCCATTGCTGAGGCTGCTTTGAACTCGCGAGCAATTCTCCTGTCTCAGCCTCCCAAAGTACTGGGATTACAGGCGTGTACCACCATGCCAAGTGTGATATTAGCTCTTGACCATTAGGATTTTTTTTGTGTTTATCCATTCATCATAAGGTGACATATAGATCTCTTTCCTTACTCTAGCCAGTGGTCAGTTCCACTTGTTCTGGAAAGAAAACACCCCGTGCCGGTAGGCATGGAGCCAACAAAGAGAACCTGGAGCTGAATGGCAGCATCCTGAGTGGTGGGTACCCTGACTCGGCCCCCCTCCAGCGCAACTTCAGCATTAATTCTGTTGCCAGCACCTATTCTGAGTTTGCGGTAATTCACCTTTTCTAATATCTACCAGTCTCTGGGGAGCACACAGTTGGGGCAGTCATTGTCTTCCCAAGGGCACCCAGGCTATCTGGTCAGCACAGGTACCTTGAAGGCTGAGAATCCCTTTCCTGCCTTGACATGGTGGGGGGCAGGGGAGGGGAGGTTTGAATGGCAGTGTATAGGAAGTTGGCAGTAACAACTAGACATTTAACTTGGATCCTTCTGCTTAAGATAATACCACTCCCTGGCTGCAGGAGGTGACCCTCTAATCATTGCCCTGGTGCTCTCTTGGTGGAGTTCTTGGTAATTGTCTTCTTTGTTCTTAGAAGGATCCGTCCCTCTCTGACAGCTCCACTTTTGGGCTTCAGGTCTGTATGGCAACCCCTGCATGTCCAGTGTCCCTTTTCCAAACTCATCTATCATCTTCTTGCTTCATTCCCATCTGGGTAAAGGGCAGCACTAACCTATAATCTCAACTGTATTATTACAGAACTATTTTAACAAAGGAATTTTATGACAAACTTCAAAAAAGTATCTGGCTTATGTTTCTAATAGCCTGCTGACTAATAAGAAAACTTGTTCAGACTTGAATTGGATTCTCAGCCCCACCTAAAGTCAGGTGAAGAATTTTAAAACATTTCCCAAAAGAAAACCTTCACTCTCCCCAATTGTGATATCAAAGGCCTAGATGTGCTGGAAAGAGTAAAGGCCCCATAATGTGGGGAGGGGAGCCCCAGCTGTGTGCTGCTTATAATGAGGTTCTTGGCCTGTGTGCTGATTATTTCCTGGAGTATATGTCTCACTAACTCAGGGCTGAATCTCAAACTTTATCTACTGGTCTTTTCCCCACATTTGCCTGTTTCTACCACACTGAGCTGCTAAAGCATATATGAAGCACTGGATTAAAGTAATTTTTCCAGAATGATCATCACCTACTATTCTGCTCTGTATTTCCTAACACTTTACTGTAATACCTTTTCTTAACAAGCTGTTTTCTCTTCCCCCTCCATGTCTTGTCATGAGACAGGTGAGACTGCCCCTTACCCTTAGGGGGATACAGAGGTTTAAAGCCTAGGCTGTCTTCTCTCTTAAAAGTATAGAGAATGGGCTGGGTGCAGTGGCGCACGCCTGTAATCCCTGCACTTTGGGAGGTTAAGACAGGAGAATTGCAAGTTCAAAGCCAGCCTCAGCAATGGCGAGGCGCTAAGCAACTCAGTGAGACCCTGTCTCTACATAAAACACAAAAATAGGGCTGGGGGTGTGGCTCAGTGGTCGAGTACCTGAGTTCAATCCCCAGTACCAAAAAAAAAAAAAAAAAAAGTATAGAGAATTGGACAGTTGCCCAAGGCTATAGCTAGTGTGAAGTATTTAAACCAGCTTCATGTTCTGGCACATGATTCCAATTTATATTCCTGGTAGTGGTTCTACCTATAGAAATGGATGTGTCCCACTCTGACTAGCTGCATGCTGGGCAGAGGGTCCTGTTTTTCTTTGTGCTTGCTCAGCCAAGGCCCATTTTGGGGCGTAAATGTTCCTGCCTGTCTCTATGGCTGATCCTGGGGGGTTCATTTGGTTTTGATTGTTAAAGCTCATAACACTCCACTAGGCAGCACGAAAGCCACTGACTAAACTAACCTCTACTAATACCTGTCATTCTCAGTGGTCCTTCAAGCTTTACCTTCTGCTTTTTTGCCATGTGCTCCAGCATGAGATCAAATCACCAGCAGGTTACAAGGCCCTCAGCCCCAGGGATTGGTAGATATACGGTCTGGCCCATTGTTTTATAAAGGGCTCATGAAAACAAAGCTTGTTGCTTTACTTAGCTTGGCAACTCCAAGAGTAGTTCTATAAAGTATAAGGGATTTCTCAGGTGAAGTTTTAACAGGACTGGACTGGCTGAGGAAAGGGGCCTGGGGCATGTGTGTGCATGCGCTCAGTCTGTGACTAACCCAGTGGTGCTCAGTTCCTTACCTATTTCTAACAGCCTGATCTAGGGATCTCTGTCTCAGAAACTCCTCACTGGACTTTCTGCTGACATGTAACCAGGCTTAGAAAGGAAGAGCATGCACGATAGGGGTAGTGCTGCCACTGATGTTATTTATTTTTCAACAGCGAGAACTTTCAAAGGCTTCCAAATCTGAAGCTACTTCTCGAATCCTCAATTCAACCAACATCCACACCTGAGAAGCCCTGACCATCCAGCCACTGTGGCTTCCTATTCATAGACTGGACTTTAATTAACAGGGGTGGCTCTAGTTTTCTTCAATTTAAATGTGCTTAAAACCCTGGGCAGGTTATGTTACCATGGGTCTAACTTAAAGACATGAACAAGTGTGACAGATCAAAGTCTGTCAAAGGTTTAGTGGGTCCATAGAGAATTGCTTTTATTTTTGACTCAAGAAATACCTTAAAACTTAGTTTATAGCTAGCTGTAAATACAGGTATTAGCATCTGGGACCTAATTTCTTTCTCTACCCCATGATTGTACTTGTTGAAGCACGATCACCGTTGTATAGAAAATGATTGACTAGGCTCAGCCTTGGGGGATGGGAAATGAAGTAATTTTGGCTTGTATACTTGTAATTAGCAATTAATATTGTTTTTTGTCTAGGGGTGTTCAGTTAATGATGTAGCTATGATAGCTTTGCTCTCACCAAAAGGCCTGTCCCCACCACTCAGGACAGCCTTCCTCCCGATGAGGATGTCTGCACGTCATGCACATCAGCATTTGAGGTGGCCTGATGTAGTGCCCAAGAGTGACAGCAAGGCTGGGAGCACCTTTGTTAAATTGTACAGTGTGTTATATAGTGCAATCCCTTTGTGGGTATGTGTGAGGGACACAAATGCTTGTCTGAGCTCTGTTTCTTCAGAGTTCTCTCTGGGTCCAGTTCTCCTATCCCTGTGCCCACTGTGCCCGAGTTCTACTGCTGCAGCTGCCAGCCCAGTTGGAAGGCTGTCTGCATAGGTTGGGCCATTTCTGTTGTGGAGATGAGCAGCTTTTGCACATGTCACTACTGGGGACTTTTTCCTGCTACAGCTTCCACAGATGAGGCTCCTTCTTTACCTACCCTAAACATCACTACTGCACTTCCCAAAGCACTATTTATTCTTACTGTCTGCCTGCACCAGTACTACTGTCCACACATTCGTTTAATGGTTCCCCAAAGCTTACCAGTGTAGACTGGGTCTATAAGTGTAAGCCATGCTGTTAGTCATATGTATACATGTCCTGTTTTTAAAATATAAATATATTCTTAAAAATAAATTAAAATGTGTATAGTTACCTTTCAAAAAGATATTGTAGTGTTTTTCTTGATTTATTTTCCCCCCAAACCAATTTTTGGTTGATTCAGTCTGTGGAAAACAAAAGAACGTACAGAAATTTGTTTACTTTTGTTCTTGTGTCCTTTTTTTGTTTATATATTTATTTATTTTAGTTGTAGATGGACACAGTATCTTTATTTTTATGTGGTGCTAAGCATCAAATCTAGTGCCTCATGCGTACTAGGCGAGCACTTCTACCACTGAGCCACAACCCCAGCCCTCTTGTGTCTTTTTTTTTTTTTTTTTGTGGTGGTGGGGGTGTGGAGGGGAGTACTAGGGATTAATCCCAGGGGTGCTTTCCCACTCATCTATGTCCTGTCCTTTTTTTTTTTTTTTTTTTTGATAGGGTCTTGTTAAGTTGCCTAGGCTAGTTAGCCAGGAACTTGAGATCCTCCTGCCTCAGCTTCATGAACAACTGTACCAGCCGCCTTTTCTGCATTTCTAAATTAAGAATCTCTCATTCTTTATTTCTCTCAAAGACTTTTTTTCATAACTCCAACAATTGACGTATCAGGAACCTTCCTAATTCGTTGTCACTTGTTATGTTAATGGGAATAGTTTTTATAAAAGTGAGCATTAAGAACTGGGCATGGTGGTGCACACACCTGTAGTCCCAGCTATTTGGTAGGCTGAGGTAAGAGCACTGCAAAGTTTAAGGCCAGCCTTAGCAACTTGGCAAGACCCTGTCTCAAAAAGGGTTGGGGCTGTAGCTCAGTGACAGAATGGCCTTGGGTTCAATCCCCAGTACCAAACAAGCAAGCAAGCTTTGAGGCATAATTGACATAAACTGCACCTAGAGAAAGTATATGCTTTGATAAATTTTGATATAGTGTACATCTATGGAGTCATTGCCCTAAAATTTCTTCCTTAAGAATCCTTCCCTCAGCCGGGCGCAGTGGTGCAAGCCTGTAATCCCAGCACTTAGGGAGGCTGAGACAGGAGAATCGCGAGTTCAAAGCCAGCCTCAGCAGTGGCGAGGCACTAAGCAACTCAGTGAGACCCTGTCTCTACATAAAACACAAAATAGGGCTGGCGATGTGGCTCAGTGGTCGAGTGCCCCTGAGTTCAATCCCTAGTACCAGGAAAAAAAATCCTTCCCTCTTTAGAATTCTTCCCTCCCATCTTCACCCTGATACCAACTGCTGATTTCCTTTCTGATGTGGTAGATTGTGTTTTCCAGTTTTATATAAGAATTTTACAAAATATGTTCCTGTTTGATCTAGTTCTTCTAGTACTTCTCATTATTTTGAGATTCATCCATGTTGCTTGTGTCCACAGTTCTTTCCCTTCTATTGTTGAGCAGTATTCCCAATACATGGTATATACCAGTTTATTCATGTTTGTTTTATATATGTGTATGTATTTTCACCTTTGGGGTTTGCCCCAGTTTTTGGCTCTTGTAAGGGAACACTTCTTCAACAGTTAGCCAGTTATTTACAACTCTGCCTTAATCTTTTTTTTTTTTTTTTTTTTTTTTGTGGTGCTGGGGATTGAACCCAGGGTCTTCTGCATGTGAGGCAAGCACTCTACCACCTAAGATATATCCCCAGCCCTCTGCCTTAATCTTCAGTGCTTGCTTGCATGGAACTTGAAGGCTACCCAGACAAGTTTAGTATTTTCCAGGCTTTTCTGAGCATATATCTAGCCCTGGTCTGTGTTCTAGGCGCCTCAATCCCCAACACATGTGAGAGCTTTCAAAAACCTTTCCTCAGTGTGTCTCCTTTCCTGACCTCTTCATCTCCAGGTATTATGTTTCTTGCTTGTGCCAACTATTTGTCCCTTGTCCCAGATTGCTGCAGCCAATGCTTTTGCTTTAAAGAGTTTCAGAATGAGATCCTGATTATATTATACTCTGTGTATGTATGAGATGTCAAAATACACTCATGTATACCAAAAGGAACAAATAAAAATAGAAAAAAAATAAAAAATATATGAAGACTTTCAGATAAAACCACCCAGCTCTGGGAACAGAGTCTGACAAAAGCAAGCCCCGTTCCAGTTCTTCAGGGAGCCTACCAAATAAGTTAAAACCCACAACCATAATTCTTTGAAAAAGGCCATATAACTTATTAGTTGGTTTTGTGGGAGATGAACCCAGAGTTTCCTACTTTGCCACTTTGGTGATGTTGCACCTCTAAATGTTTCTGTACTTTAAAAGCAGCTTCAAGCGGGCACTGTGGCACACACCTGTAATCCCAGCAGCTTGGGAGGCTAAGGCATGAGGATCACAAGTTCAAAGCCAGCCTTGGCAACTTAGCAAGGCACTTAGCAACTCAGTGAGACCTTGTCTCTAATAAAATGTCAAAAGGGGCTGGGGAATGTGGCTCAGTGATCAAGCACTCCTGGGTTTAACCCCCAGTACCAAGGGTGGGGGGGACAGCTTCAAGACACAAAGCTAAAACTGATGGAACTGAAAAGAAAAATGGACAAATCCAGTCGAAGACTTTAGCACGCCCCTCCCAGCAATACAGAATAGGCAAAAATCAGCATGACTACAACTGAACACTACCCTCCCCTAATCAAGCCAGACCTATCTGTGGTGAACACCAACCAAAAACTATAGCATGAGGAACATTCATCAAAATAGTCAAGTAAGTTGTAACAAATTTGTCTTAAAAGCTGAAATGACTGAAATAAAATGTTCCTGACCATAATGTAATTAAACTAGAACAGAAAATTTCTTATGAAATATCCATATACTTAGAAATTAAGGCAAAGTCTCAAGGGAAATCAGATCATTTTGAATCAAACAAACATGAAAATACAACATATTGATGAATTACAGGGAAATGAGTGGCAAAAATGACCTCTAGTGGTTCCTAGTCTTCACTGTACATCAATCGCCTGGGTGAAGCCGGCGCACACCTGTAATCCCAGCATTTTGGGAGGCTGAGACAGGAGAATTGCAAGTTCAAAGAAATTCAACGACAGCAACAACAAGGTGCTGAGCAACTCAGACCTTGTCTCTAAAACACAAAATAGGGCTGGGGATGTGGCTCACTGGTGGAGTACTCTTGAGTTTAATCCCCAGTACCCCACAAAAAAATCACCTGGGTGAGAGTGGTGGTGTACATCTATAACCCCTATGACTCAGGAGGCAAACACAGGAGGATTACAAGTTCCAGACCAGCATAGGCAACTTAGCAAGACCCTGTCTCAAAAAAGGGTGGCAGGGCTGGGGCTGTAGCTCAGTGGTGAAGCGCTTGCCTTGCATGTGTGAGTCACCGGGTTCGATCCTCAGCACCACATATAAATAAATAAAGATATTGCATCCATCTACAGCTAAAATATATATAAAAATTTTTTTTAAAAAGGGTGGCAGTATGGCTCAGTGGTAGAGTACTTGCCTAGAATGTGCAAGATCCTAAGTTCAGTCCACAGGGCTACCAAAAACCCCCCAAACACCTGGGATGAAGTGGGAGAACTTCAAAATCCATCTGTGTCCAGGCCTCACATCCAGAAGTTTCATCATCTGGGACACTGACCTGGGTCATCAAAGTTTCCAGTGTTTCCGTAGTGCAGCAATGTTGAGGCTTCTGCCCTAAGGAAAAGGGGGAGTACTATGATGGGAGGGGGCAAACACAGGGACATTGGGTCCTGGTGAGGGAGTTTGTTCTCTTCTTCTCCTCAACGCCCAAAAGGGCGTTTCACAAGTGTTAACTTTATAATTTTATAACATACACATGTGTTTTGGATATTTTTCTATATTTTATAATTTAAGAAATACATGTATACACACATATGTCAGCTCTTCTCTTTTTCCACAGCATACACATAGGTGTTCCAGGGCCCACAGGTGACAGTCTTCACTTGGAGTTGTTTCTCTACAAAGTATTCCACACGGCAGGGCTGATCCACACTGGTGCTATCCTTATGGCCAAGCTGTCCATATTTACCTGAAGTGAGATGAGCCTCTTTGCCATCCTCTCCAATAGGCCTTGCTTCTTTTCCATCCAGCCCATGGATGGCAGCCAGGAGGGGATGGGATTTACCCCCACCCCCTGCTGATGCCTGCTCTGTGAATACAGGAGACTGGAGCCAGAAAGCCTCCAGGGCCAGGCTCAGGGTCCCAAAAGGCCAGTGGCAACCAGCCACTCCAGGCAAGAGGTTCCTCCAAGCTACCAAAATATTTAGCACAGATTTCCATTTTATCACTTTTGTACCCAGTGCCAGAACACCACAAACGTGTTTTATAAATGCTGGTTAAATACTCTCTTGCATGCACGCTTATAATCCCAGCTATAAGGGAGGCTTATGCAGTAGAATCACAAGTTCAAGGCCAGCCTTGGCAACACAGCAGAAAGAAAGATGGTTAGTCCTGATGTCATCTCCTATTTCTGTTGGTTATGGACATTCTCTGGAGTGTGCCTAGAACTGTTTAGACCTCAGGAAGGGAACACACAGCTTTTCAGTTCTGCACCTCCAGTGATCAGGTCGAGACCCCTGCTTTTAGTCCATGCGGCTTTGTCACCCACCCTGTATTCCCAGGCTTTTCCCATCCTTGGTTTATGGGTCACAAAAACAATCCTTGTTACTTACCCCAGCCCCAAGTGTACAGCTCTCCTGTTCCTAAAACCAGAAGTACAGTAAATAGCCATCAGTATTATTCTATTCTCTGCAAGACATTTGTGTAGTCTGGCTTAGCACAATCCACAGTCAGCACGTCACAATCCTTATGAGATAATGTGTGGTGTGGAACAACATTCTCTCTTTACAACTGTCTAATCAAATTTGGTGTGGTAAAGGATCCAGTGGAAAGTTTATCTTCCTGTATATGAACTGAGTGGCCTACATCTCAGCTACTAAGATCAGGATGCTGGATGAGGCAGTACCTGTGCGTGGAGGATGTAGAACATTAGCCTCCTCCAGAAAGAATCTTTTGGGCCTGACAGGCTAGGGAGCTACCATTAAAGCTACTTTTTTTGATTAAATGAGTAAGCATGTCAAAGATGCCTTAAGATAGTACTCTTTGCTGGGGATGCAGCTCAGTTGTAGAGTGCTCTTAGCAAGTGCAAGGGCCTGGGTTCCATCCCCAGCACCCTCCCTCCCCCAAATAGTTTTTAAGTTGACCACTCCCTTTTCTGCAGCTCCAGCTAGAACAACAGGTAGAGTGCCTTTTCACTCCATCCTGGAAAAGCCCGTCCAACCCCACTCACGTGTCACTACAGCAGTGTGCCGGGATCCACAACTGGCTTTGACTACATCTGAGCCCAGGGGAAGATCCAATAGAGCTGGGAAGGGCTGTACAGCTATGAAGGGAGCAGGGGCTCCATCCTCAGCCCCAGCTGTTTCATTCACTTCAGAACCATCTTCGTTTGGTCCTGTAGTTTTGTAATGTTTACACTGATTATTAACACTGAGCATTAAGCTCAACTTATTCACACATTATCTCGTTGCTACAACAGATCTACAAAGCACATTTTCTGGCGTTAAAGCTGAAGCTCCCACCCCTACATTCACAAGAAGTGTTAGAGTTGACAGGCTTGCAGGTCATGCAAGACTGACATCAGCCTTGCCAATGCTCCCCAGTAAGGGACTCAAAATCCTGTGGTGTATTCTGGCGTGACAACGATGTCAGGTTTTTGAGCACTACAGCTCTTCAGCCAGCATACAGCCAAGAGTAAGAAATGATAACATTGTGGGGAGATGACTCTGAAAGTCATGTTGACCCTCACCTTCCTCTGTAAAAGTCTTCTTGTCGTCTGCCAGGCTCCTTGCAGGCAGGGCCAGTTGCCCGGATTCATTCCAGCCCCAGATATAAATATCCCCTGTTTCTGAAAGAGATCAAGGGGACCATTAAATAGACCATGAACCCCCTGTTCATCGATCCAAACTTCCCTAACCCTCCGATCAGCTTTTGGGGACAACTAAAGCCTGCCAAGTGGCACTCCAGACAAACGTGACCTCAGGCTCTGGTGGCTTCCTGGTCTTAGGTTCTCTGATCCTTAATGCCTTCTGGTTACCCTTCCCTTAAATCCCTTGCTGGATTTTCTCAATTTTCATTTTTTTCCTTGTGTTGCTAAATCAATCCCCCCACCCACCCAAACACACCATCGTCATCTTGAAATTTCCCCAGCATCTCTCTTTCAAACCCAATGAGGTAGCCTGTACCCTTTTTCAACCTCACCTCCCACTGGTCCTGTTGCCTCTTGCAGCTCTCACCTTCCTTACCTCCTATACCACTGCTGCTCTACTACCATCATTTTGAAGCAATGACCCTAATGCTAAAAATTTGCTAACAATGGTAACTTTTATAAGGTACTTAAATCTGTGCTAGTGTTTTATGCACTTTTCAAATATAATCCTTTAATTATCACAATAACCCACAAGGAATTATATGACAATATCCCAATTTTACATAATATGACCACTCTGTTCAGGAGACAACTAAGACACAGAAAGGTTAAGTACCAGGCCCAAGATCACAGGGGCAAAGTGATGATTTGAAGGCCTAGCCTGATGCTTCCATGCTTCAACCTGTACTCCAAACTTGAGCACTCCATTTCCTTCTGGACCTTAAGTGTGAGGCCTACCACTGGGCTGTTTCCATCCCTCTATTCCATGCCCTCCAACCCAGAGGTTCTTTAGCCTGGCTAACAAACCGGGCTCATTACATTAGAATATGGGGAGGGGGCTGGGGATATAACTCAGTTAGTAGTGTGCTTGCACAAGGCCCTGGGTTCAATCCCCAGCACTACCCAAAACAACAAAAACAACAACAACAAAAAAAAACCACATTAGAATATGGGGAGAGCAAAGGCATTGGTAATTGAAAAAGTTCCAGGGTTGTAAGTAACAGAGCTCTAGATACAGAGATCACCTGCTGCCAACCACACCCTGTGTGTGGGCTCTAAGAGCCTAGGAAATAGCTGCCCCTGGATCACCCGTTAAGGTTTTGTATTCAACACATCCAAAGTGAATCTCCTTATCTGGGTCTAGGTCACCACCACAGAGTCACACCCACCAATCTCATCTTCCTTGTGGGCATCTCAGTGTCCATTGTGCCAAACATAACAGCCACCTAGGCAACTTCAGTCTTTTCTTTGTTCTCCTTAACTGGGCTGCCCCTCATCCTTTCATGTTCTCTTGGGTGGGTATTTCTGAAAGTTGACCCTGGCTGCTGGCAGGTGGATGGGAGGGGTAGTGAGAACAGTAATAGAAGTCGGGAAACAACTGAATTGGCCCAGGTGTGAGAGGGCAGTGGTGGAGGCAGAGGGGCTGAATTTGAAAGGAGGCCTAGAGAGTCTACCCCCAAAACTGGAAGAGAAGAAAGGTGTAAAAAGACCATGAGAAGTACTGGGAAGTACTGGGTCACTCACCACACACACACACGGAATGCCAGCCACCGGCGGCCACTGCAGCCATGGGTAGGCCCTGCAAAGCCTCCAAAAGCCTTGGCTCCAGCTCTGTCTCCAGCGTCCCGTGGCCTAGCTGTCCATGCCTGAGCAAAGGAAACCCTAGTTAACTATGGGCACATTCAGGTGCCCCTCCTCAGGCTTCTCCTAATCGCATTCAGCCCTCACCTGCCCCCGCCCCAGGAGAACACCTGGCCAGCATCGCAGAGCAACAACACGTGTTCGGCGCCCAGCTCTAGTTGGCGTGCCCGCAGCTCCGGGGCAAGAGGCCTGCAGAAGGGTGGCTGTGGACTCACATAGGCGCAGGAGCAAGGAAGCAGGGGCAGCGATCCGGATCCAGCCTCATCTCGCACTTGATCTTCCACCTCAGCCTCCCGCGCCAGCTTCTGGGTCCAAAGGGGCTCCCCGCGCAGCGCCGAGCCGGGCGCCCAGGCCTGCAGCTCAGTCCCAGACTCCTTCCCGGAGCGAATCACCACGAGGAGCCCCTCCGAGGCCCAGGCATCCCAGCAGTCGTTTGCCGTTCCACTAGTGGAGCCAGACAGCTCCACGCGACCTGCACCTGTGCGGGCAGAGTGGGGTGGGACATGTACAAAGGACCTCGGCCCAGTGTGGGGACGCGGGATCTAGACAGGGGCAGGGTGCCAGAATGGATGGCGAGGGACGTTCCTGGGAGGGAACGGGACCAGAATGGCAGCGCTACCCTGGGTGGCCGGAACGATGGGGCATAGTTTGCCGGGGGCGGGACTAGAATTAGGATGGGGTGAGGTTCTCACGGGTCACGAAGGCAGTGTAGCTCCAGCTCGCGCTCACGCGATGTATGTCGACGCCCGCCCGCAGCGGCTCAGGACTGCGCACCTGGCGCCCTCTCCCGGAACCCAGCGCCTGTCCGAAGTCACAGAAACCGAAGCCGAACCAAGCCCCGGGCCGCTCTCCAGCCATGCCTGGCAGCGCCCTTTTCCGGCCGCCACCCGGCTGGGGTCGCAAGGTCCACGGATAGGGCTGGAAGCCCAGGACTTTCTTGCAACACCGCGAGACACTGGCCTCCCACGCGCTGGAACCGCCTTATCTACAAAATGGGAGAAATACCATCCCCCTGACTACAAGGGAAGAGGGCTGAGCGCCAAGTCCCACAGACTACAGTGATGGTCTCAACAGACAGAGGGAGTAGAGCGTTTGAGGGGCAGGTTACCCACAGCTCCGGGGTCACCCACGTGCGTCTCCGCAGCTACCCGATGTAACCTGAATCCAAATCCATTTCTTTAGTTTTACAAGAGCGGTGAGACGGGTGCTGTTTGTATCTACCCTCAGAATTGTCATGAATGCATATAAAGGCTTCGGTGCTGGCAGTGTTGGCTTCTGAAGTTCAGTTCTTAGAGCGGACAAAAATGACCACTGGATGTCTCACTGTTTCTCAGAAATCTATCTAGACACAATTTCCACTGGACCACATCTAGTCATTTATTCGTTCAACCGGCCTCTACTGTGTCCTTATTCTGGGCCAGCGAGGTTAGACTGTCTGCCCCCAAAGAGCTCACGCTGAAATGGGGAGACAGTCTGGTGGTTCCAACAGCAATGCCACTTTCTCGGTATGGGAAGTTAGGCTTGATTGGAATTGTACAAGTATTTTCAAATCTTAGAAATCAGCTCCTGGGTCCCCGGTGTCCGCACTCAACCCAGGGGTGCCCTCCACCCCTCAGGAAAGTCCTTTCCCAAGGTGGCGCCGCGAAGGAGCAGCAGCTTTGAAGAGCCGCGCGCCGGGAGAGGCCATTGGCTGCATCAGCCTTCCTGGAGCCAATCGCCGGCGAGCGTGGTAACGTCACTGTGGCCGCAGGTACGAGCTTACCTCCCAGAGGTTGCCTCCGGTTCCGCCGGAAACCTAAGCCGACTTAATACAAGGCGGCCTGTGAATTAGGCCTGAAACCTCCGGTAGGCACCGACACCCACGGGGCGGCGGGGCTTGGATTAGAACCACCGAGAGAACACTCATTAAAATAAGTCTAGCGAGGGCTGAGATTGTAGCTCAGTGGTAGAGCGCTTGCCTTGCATGCGTGAGGCACTGGGTTCGAGCCTCAGCACAAAAAAATAAGTAAATAAGGATATTGTGTCCAACTACAACTAAAAAAATATTAAAAAAAAAAAAAGTCTAGCAAAAGAGCGAAGAGCGACTCCCTTCAGGTTGGGACTGCGGCAGCTCACTACTGGACATGCGCAGGACTCACAAGCAAACAGGAAGCGGATGTACCAGGCGCCTCCACTTTTACTTTCCACTGATTGGCTTAGACCCTGTCATTCACGCCTCCAAGCCTTAAGAGCCTTGAAGCCCGGCTTAGGGTTTGAGAGATTCGGCCCTGGAAGGTGAAAAGCTCCGCACCTTTCACAGAAGAGACTGGTTTTTCCGCAGGAGTGGAGACACACACCAACCCCAAATCTCAAGCTCTGCCTGACTGGAGGTCACCGAGAACTCATAAAAGACAAAAATATTGAAGAGCAAACATGGGAGTTCTATCCTAAAACCATTTATTTCCAAGAAACTGTATGGTTTCTCTTGACTAGCTTCCTGGTTTTACCCCTTCTTTCACCATCAGGATTAAAAAGCAACTCACTAGAGCCGGTCGCGGTGGTCCACGCCTGTAATCCCAGCATTTAGGGAGGCTGAGACAGGAGAATCACAAGTTCAAAGCCAGCCTCAGCAATGGGGAGGCGCTAAACAACTCAGTGAGACCCTGTCTCTAAACAAAACACAAAATAGGGCTGGGGATGTGGCTCAATGGTCGAGCGCCCCTGAGTTCAATCCCTGGTACCAAAAAAAAAAAAAACAACCAACTCACTGGGCCCTGGAGTGCTAAATCTCTATCCGATTCCTTCCATAAGGCGGTTCTCCTGCTGCTACAGAACTCTGCAGGAGAACCGCCCTTATACTCACCCGTGCCAGCTTCTGCCCACAGCAGTCCTTCCTGCACAAATTGACTGGGCACAAATTTAAGTACCATACACTTTATTAGAAGGGCAGGCCTGCTAACAGACTCAGATGATGCTTACAGCTGGAGAGGCTGCTTATATGTCCTTCCTAATGCTCAGAATCCTTAGGCAGAGCTGTAATGCACCTTCCCCATACCCAGCTCTCTACAGTAGTAAAGAAATAGGGCCCCTGTGAGTAAGGCTTGAGGCAGTGCTGGCAGAGCACAGCTGTGTGACTGATCCATAACTCAACAAGGATGTCAAAGTGCAACTGTGGAGGAGAGGCAAGAGTGTTCAGTATCCCAGTGCCCATCAGCCAAAGCTGCTTCTGTCCTCACTCTCAGTGCAATAGGTAGTGTGTGCATGATCCTTGGGCCAAGGGCAGCCCCTCACTTTTTATCCTGGTTGGGTTGGATAAGCCCATACTCCACTGATTTTCCTAGGCAGGCTGCAGCAGCCCGAGTAACAGGGCCTTCCTCGCCCTGAGCCAGGACTAACAGGATTTCTAGCACCTCACTCTCCATCAGGGTGCTGGCAATGTCCCTGGAGGCCTCCACCATGTTCAACACCACCACAACACCTCGGTGCTGCAGCTCCTGGTTGGGGCTCAGAAGCAGGGCCTGCAGGATCTCCAGCCAATGTGTGGTCTGCAAGAAATAGGGCAGGTTTGGTCATACAGCAGTAGGCTCAATCCTGGTGGAGAACACACCCACACCCTTGGGACATCCCCCACCAACCCCATGAGGGTCCACTGAGAACAGCACTGACCACTTGGGGGATGCGGCTGCAGAGTGAGGGTCGCATTGATGTGAGCATGGCCAGGCCTCCAGCAGCTGCCCGCCGTAACAATTCATCATCTTCTCCACTGTACAGCACCAGCAGCTTCAGCCGGTCATTGCCCTGGGCTTCAAAGAGGTCCTGTACCTGTGGTCAGGTGGGGGACAAGGACCATGTCATCTGGGCGCAAAGCCCTTCCAGGGCACAGAGCTAACTGCATGTCTACATGACATGACAACCTGGACCAACCCTCACCTCCTTGCTCATGGCCAAGTTGCACATGCACTCTGTGGCTGCCCGGCGGATCATCTCATGCTCCTCAAACATGTAACCTTCGATCATGGGCACAGCTTTCTCCTTTAGAATCTTCTGTCTGAAGACAAAGGTGGAAGAATCAGCATCATCAGGACTTTTATATCCACCTCCCGGCCAACAGATACATCCCTATATAGCCAAGCCTTCAGCCAGGGATTTCCTTTGGGAATGTCCATTGACACTGCTGTACCAGATATGAACTGCAGTTGTTTCTAGCCTTCTGACTAGGCCTAGGAAATGGCATAAGACTGTGGAATTTTCCTCAAAAGTAGGCAGTAGGAGACCAGAGTGGTGGTGACAGCAGTGTTAACCCCTAACATTTGAGCACTTAACCTGTCACTGTTTGGATTATTTTACTTACTCCTCACCACAACCCCATTATGAAAGCAGGTATGATTATCATTAGGTTTTTTTTTAATTTTTTTTAGTTGTTGATGGACCTTTATTTTATTCATTTATTTATATATGGTGCTGAGAATTAAACCCAGGGCCTCACACATGCAAGGCAAGTGCTCTACCACTGAGCCACAACCCCAGCCCCTATCATTAGGTTCTGTGGAAGGGAAAACTAGGACTGAGTGGTAAGTAATGTGCTCAAGGTCACAATTAGTATTAGTGACAAATACATACTGAGCACATTGCTAGGAGCCAAAACGCCTATGTACTAATAAGCCGATGATTGACTGTAATCTACTAAGGATAATCCAAATCCTGATGTCCTACCCAGCCCCTTACCGGAGTCTCTCGCTGATCCCTGCCAGGTTTGTTAGGGCCATGAGTGCCTCGAAGTTCTGCAGTCCTGAGCAGTTGAGGTGCAACAGGGAGACGAGGGGCCGTACAACTTCATAGATCTGTGATATTTACCCCACAGTCAGAGCTACTCACCACAGCCCCTAATTCCACCAACCCCACGGGGAGGAGTCCACCCTCCAAGAGAGTGCTGCTAAGGCTTCCCCCTACCCTAGGGCTTAGCAAAGCTACTGCTACTTGTTGGTCCCAAGGAGTACCCCTAGCCGGGGGCATCAGGGCCCAGTGAGGGGTGGAGGAGAGGCCAGGATTAGGGCAAGAAGACACTCACCCGCTCACCAGGAAAGGTCATCTCTGGGTTGGAGGTGATGGTGAGCTTTGCGAGAGCCTGGGCTGCCTTTGTCTGCCCCACGTCAGTGCCTTCGAGGGCCAGCGGAAGCAGAGCCTGTATGAATAAGCTCATCAGTGGCCCAGGACATGCCTGGGAATGCAAGCCGAGGCATGTCCTCCACCCTTCTCCTTTTCTCCCCAGGCTTGACAACACTTCCTGCTCAGACGCTATTCACCTGAGGTCTCTCATTAAGCTACCCACTCTGGCTGAAACACCTGTTAAGAGTCAGGTATGGATTGTGCTGGGCCCTGAGGCCATGGAAGTAAGTGAGAAAAGGGAAAGGGAGGTGAGCTCAGGACCTTAATGGGCACAAAATGCTGAGGGACTCTGAGGAACCTGCCCACATCAGCATCACTCACTGTAGGAAGTTGTTCCTGCTGGTCACTAATAATGTCTTTCCCACTTCCAACCTTGATCTCTGGCATAATAGCTACTAAATCATGTTTTATAAGCTAAAGGCTCAGCATCAGGAAGAAATATGTAAACCAGCTTACCTTGCCTCCTCCCTGAGCAACCACAGTGCCTCTGTCCTCCATCTCTTCTACCAAAGCCAGGAAGACCCTGCAGGGAGAAGGCAGTAGTGGGTGGAGAGGTCTGGGTTTCTGATAGGCAGATACTTTGTTGATTCTTGGGCTCAACAAAAAAAGGCAGGCAAGTGGCCTGCCTTGCTCCAAGAGGCCCACAGTCCCAGGACCTCTTCCACCTGCAGTCATACTAGCAGCCTGTTGAGGCCAAAGAGTTGGGAGAGGTCTCACCCCAGCCCAAGGCAGCCTTACCTAGAGAGCAGCTCTCTGCAGGAATTAGTCAGTACGGGGCTCTCGGTCTTCACCATACATGTCATGGCTGACACCACACCTGCTGCCAGCAGCTTCTTTACCCGAGCCCTCACAAAGCTCGGTTTGTCCTGGAGAAGGACACAGTTTAGGAGGGGCCTTGGCTGACCAGAGAGGGAAAGGGAGCTCTTCTCATGGCAGAAATTGATGAAAATGGAAAAAGCCATCTGGTCCTAACAACAGGGAAACCCCAAACCTCTTCTAGTGTACCACTTACCTTAGGGTGTTGTTCAGGCACATGCTGCTTAGCATATTTGGCCAGCTCCACCATCTTGGGGTCAGGCTCCTCATAGTCATAGCTGTTGGTGCAGTTGACCAGTGCTGAAGCCACTGCAAAGAGCACCGACCTCTCTTCGGACTGCCAGGAATAGAGGAAGTTTCAGCTGGCCAGTCAAGGACGGAGTGGTGAACACTGCCAGGTCCAGGGCCCAATTCTACCCTCAGCTGTTCCACCCAGACATCAGAGTGAATCTGGGAATCTCCCAAGGCCCCAGACTTAGGGAGTGCACAAACTTGACCTCCCCAACTCCTCCAAAAAGCTCATCTTTCCTGACACTGCTGGTGCCCAGGCCACATAGAGTAGCTGCTCAGGCTGCCAGCTTGCTCCCTGGAGTTGCAATACCATGTCTAAGACCTGCCAAGAAAGCTTGATAAACTATATCTCAAATGGTGTCCCCAGGGTGACATCAGGAACCCACAGAGCTACCCTGCTGAGCTGGAACAGAGCCTTCAGAGCAGCCTCATCCTCCACAAACTCCTCTTTCACATCAGCATCAAAGGTGAGGTAAGCCAGGCCCTCCACTGCCCAGCGCCGGGTGCCCGCATCAATCTGGTCATTGCACAGCCACCTGGGGACATGCAGGGGAATGAATGACTATCTGAATTGGGGAGTGGGAAAGAATATGCCAGGATAAAGAAAAGCTAGGGGCTTGGGCATCCCATCAACATACAGAAACAATATGCCAGCATCCAGAAGAGTCTGCCTAGGGGACAGCAACCCATGCCTGAGACAGAAAGCCCTCCACTCAGACTTCCCCCACTCCCACCCCTACTCCAAGCTCTGACAGGTGTGGAGCCACAGCAACACCACTCACTTTCGACACTGCTTGGCCAACTTCAGAGTAGAGCCTTCAGCAAACTGCTTCATGCTAAAGTCAGTCCCTCCAGCTGAGCCGAGCTTACAGAGTCCCTGAAAAAAGAAGACAAGACCCGTTGCCTGGTCCCTGGGAAGGAGACAGGAGCTGAGCTCCTCTATGCCTGGTTTAGGCTTCCTCTCAAATTCTCTGCTATGGCTCTTAAGGCCAGATACACAAATCGGCACCTTCCCCACCAGGCTATCCCCTCAACATTAGGCCATATGATCGCCAGCTGAGATGGACACATGACATAGAACCTGGTAAAGACTGGCACCCTGGCTTCCTGGGCCCCAACCCTTCCCAATCAACACTGAGAATTGTTCTGTTCCATTCCAGGTCCACAATAAACCTCTTTGCAAGTGGAGCCAACATGTGTGTGGGGAAAAGACAGGTGTTTTTAGCATGGCCTTATGAGATGGAGAAATCCAGGACTAAGTGACCCAAGGAGGAAGGACAGCTTCCACAAGCCCATGGCCACAGTAGGCTCATGGAAGGCTAGACAATGCCCAAACCACCAGCTTCTGGGGACACTGCCTGATTCCTGCAGGTCCAGCCTTTCCACACAGCCTTTCTCACCAGTAAGGGGACAGCATGTGACACCCTACATCCCCAATTCTCCTTTTTGCACCTGACTTGATTATGGCAGGAAGAACCAGGCCCAGGCCGTACATATCTCTTACTTTCACCTACAGGGTGCTAAGACTACACAATGAGATCCCAGCCAGGTCAGCACTCCTGCTCATCTGCCTCCAAGCCACCCTCAGCCTGCCCATCTCACCACCAGTGCCCGGATGCGGATGCTGTCCTTCTCACTACGCTTATACAGGTCCTTCAGCAGTGAGACGCCATTGGCGGTGATGAATGAGGCCCGCTTGGCTTTGCCAGCTGCATGGATCAGAGCCTCCACGGCTACCAGCTGCTCTTCCTCCTGCTCAGAGGCACACAGAGCAATCACACTCTCCATGACACCACTCAGCTCCAAGGCCCGGTTGCCGGCGTCACATGGGCCCTGCAGGAGGCAGGACACCGTCTGGATGGCTCGTAGCTTCCCGGCCAGCCCTTGGCCCTCAAACCAGCTCCTGAGGAGAACACAGTGACAGCTGTCACACCATGGCATGCATAAAAGTATTCTCCTTCCCTTGCTTCCCCTCCACTGACCAGGCAGCACCTGAACTACTTGGACAGAAATAGCAAGAAAAGCTGCAAGAGGAAGACAAGGACTCTTTCACCAGGATGATGAGGGTCACCAATTATCTTTACTTTCATTCAGGTCTTCCCTGATGACATACCACCTAACACAGGTTACTGTCACTCACACCACCCTGCTTACTTCCTTTCTTGTACTGAGATCATTCTGTTTATTTAGCAATTTATCATCTGCCGTTTCCCCCACAGTTATAAGCTCTTTAAGGGCAAAGACTGTCTTATTTCCTCTCTGCGTGTGTGAGGCACTGGGTTCAATTCTCAGCACTGCATATAAATAAATAAAATAAAGGTCCATCAACAACCAAAAAAAAACATTTTTTAAAAAAGTGCACAGTAAAGGTATGCACAGCAAGACTCCCTTACCCACCTTGGGGCCACTTTGTCTAACCTCTGCCAATTTTCCCCAAAGCTACTTTCCTTGCTAAAAGCCTGTCATTTATGCCTCTTCCCAAGGAAGTCAGAACTTTTTTGTTGGAACCCCTGGGAATGGGAAAGAGGGCAGACTTCCTTACTTGATGTAGTTTTCACAGAGTCGGTGGAAATTCTCCCTCTCGGCATCACACTTTAGGTCATCAAAGAGCTTGCTGAGGAGAATGGAGGCACTCATCCGGCTGTTTGCTGTCACTGCAAGCTCCCCAGGAGGATCCTGCAAGGAGCCCCCCACCTCCAAGATCTTTTTCAGACCTGAAAAGACACCTCATTTAGACAGTAGAACACCAGTTCCAACCCTTACGTAAAAGGGACATAGCATTCCAGGAGACACAGAGAAAAGCAAGACTACCTCCCTCTCAGCCAAGAAGGTCACAGAGTTCAGACAATCACATCAAGGCAGCACAGAGAACATGGCTGGTGGATACACAACTTCCAGGAGGCTGCTGTGGGTCAGGGAAGGACCTCAGAAATGAGGTCTGAGCCGGGCGCGGTGGCTCACGCTTGTAATCCCAGCACTTAGGGAGGCTGAGACAGGAGGATCGCGAGTTCAAAGCCAGCCTCAGCAATGGCGAGGCACTGAGCAACTCAGTGAGACCCTGTCTCTACATAAAACACAAAATAGGGCTGGGGATATGGCTCAGTGGTCGAGTGCCCCTGAGTTCAGTCCCTGGTGCCAAA